>JASTWP010003007.1:0-32244 GCA_030770255.1 Temnothorax ravouxi
ACGGGTCGCGAATGAGATCCGTAATAATTGCCTATTGCCTCTCGCCAGACTCATTGTCACACGCCTCATTTCCGCGACTTCTATTCACACATAGAAATGTATTTTAGTCCAAAGTCATCCGATTCTGAAACTTCCATTTGTTTCGATACTAATAACGTTTAATACTTTTCAATACCAAGTGTAATAATTTGATATTTTGCACTATGCAGGAGAACTTACTCAATATTAGAATCTCTGATGAAAATCTATCCACATTTATAAAACGCATCTAATCTATTCGTCTACGTTTATGAGAAATAGTTGTGACTCAATGGCCAAAATTGCATGCACAGAGACACGATAAAGAAAGAATAATTAGTTGAGTTGGAAATTGCTTAAGTAGATTCTATCTTGTGTCTTCCTGTTATTAATCGCAAGGAAAAAATTTGACATTGGCTAAAGATAAGGCGTATCATGAACGCCCTCTTTGTGCGAGTTTATCACAAGGATTTTTTTTTAAATATTGGCCATATGTTGTATAAACGATGTTAGAACCTATGACACAATCGAGCTACGTATGCACGATAGGGTATCTTCGTTTATCAGACTGTAAAGCTCTTGACAAATAATATTCTGTGTTATCTAACTGTGCTAATTGAAGAAAGGAGAGCTAAGCCTTTCAGAAAAATTTGTCTCACTGCAACTCCAGCAGGAATTTCAATGTATGCCTTTTATTTCAGGCTCGTATTTTTGCTTCGATAATCCGGCGCACTGCAGGATAATTTCAAAACTGACTTGCACATGTCAACTAGCACATTTGTCTTGCTGTATTCCATTTATTCCTGGCCAAATGTCATTCTCTGCTTCATCGGCGGATTCCTGTTGGACAGCGTCTTTGGAATTCGGCTGGGTACGGTGATATACATGGGACTCACGTTAATCGGCCAGATCATTTTTGCAAGTGGCGCTATGATCGATGCTTTTTGGCTGATGATGCTTGGTCGATTTGTCTTTGGGTATGTTTACGCCTACGGTGTAGTTTTAGAACTATCATATATGTCTTTCTGTAAAATCGTCAAATTAGCCATTGTTCCTTTTCCACAGAATCGGCGCAGAGTCGTTGGCAGTTGCGCAGAACAGTTATGCGGTCCTTTGGTTCAAAGGAAAAGAGTTAAACATGGTGTTCGGGCTGCAGTTGAGCTTTGCCCGAGTAGGATCGACCGTGAATTTCTTAGTAATGGAGCCGGTATACAACTACGTGGCTCAATATTACAAGGGCCCAAAGTGTATCGGAGTAGTTCTCTTTCTCGCAGCCATCACCTGTGTGATGTCGATGATATGCGCCTGTGTATTGGGCTTCATGGACAAACGGGCCGAGAGATTGCTCCGACGAGGCGAGGGACAGGAACCGCAGGTCGTTAGTTTAAGGGACGTCAAAGATTTCAAGCCAATCTTTTGGTTGGTCGCGCTCATTTGCATTGCTTATTACGTCGCGATATTCCCTTTCATCGCTTTGGGAAAGTAAGTGCTCGACAGCATAAAATCTTATTGCACGATACAACTTTTTCAAATCGCATCCGTCAAAGTGCATGAAATAATGATATTGCATTAAAATTCATCCTAGAAATTAATTTTCTTATTCAACTTTTCATGCATAACAATTACACATAAAAATAAGAGTTTCGTTAATTTTGTTTCAGAGTATTTTTCGAGCGGAAATATGAATTTGATCCATCTGCAGCAAATACAGTAAATTCTCTTGTTTATTCGATATCGGCGATAGCTTCGCCTCTGTTAGGTTACATGGTGGATAGAACGGGTAAAAATGTATCGTGGGTGTTCATTAGTATCTGCGTGACTATCATTGCTCATGGGTTGCTCGCTTTTACCTATTTGAACCCTTACGTGTGTATGGTTCTCATGGGACTGGCATATTCTATGCTCGCTAGTAGCTTGTGGCCTTTGATTGCACTTGTGACGCCAGAGCATCAACTTGGAACTGCTTATGGAATGTAAGTAATTTATTCATTGGCAATCTCAGAGCAAATAATACTGAAGATAATACTAAAAATTTTTAAAATAAAATTAATATCTTTTTAGAGCGCAGTCTGTACAAAACTTAGGTCTCGCTGTAGTAGCAATTGTGGCCGGTATAATTGTCGACAAAGGAGGATATTTAATGCTCGAGATGTTCTTCCTCGGTTGGCTTTGGAGTGAGTATTTTCGCGAACTTGGAAACTCAAGATATGATTTCCACTGTAAGATGGAAATGCGAGAAATTTCATTACAAATAACATATTTCATGATTTGTGTAATAGTTTCACTGATAACCGCCGGTGCAATCTGGGTGTCGGACATGGCAACAAGTGGCGGTTATCTCAACATGACGCCAGAGCAAAGAGAACGATACGAGGCAGTTCAATGCACGCCTGAAAATTTGGAACGAGAAAAATTATTATCGTCGGAATGCACATCGGATTTCTCGGCGGATAGTCTTATGCAGCCACAATCTGACATCAGTATACGAAACCGTTACTTGTCTCGCATTGGTGCGATGGTTAGTCGATTTTATTAAAGTTATACATTTTTATTTTTTCTGTAACATTAGGCGATAAACGGATGAGTAAAAAACAGAATGTAAGTGATAAAAAATCCAAAAGTATAAATCGTAACTCTTTAATAACGCGTGTTTTTCAATTCTAGGTACCACCACATGCGATTACGCCAATTCATCGACCTTTACGATGATAATTTAGTTCCAAATTCATGATACGAATAGGTGTGTAAAAATACTTAAAAAGTCTCGTCGAAATGTTGGCTCATTATGTCTTCCTATTACACACAGCTTGATCTGTGATAATTTCATAACGCAGTTACTGTTCGATTAGAAATTACGTTTTAACAAGCGTATTGTAGCTGTTTCTTTGATAGTCTCGATCGATGCCGATTACAGTTACACGTGATATATACGAAACTTTTGACAATTCATGACGATGGCACAATTATAGATCTTTTATCAATGGTGGAATCATTCTCTCTACCTCTAATTTAAAAAATAAGCGTTGCGAAGTTACTTGTTCATAAGATATTTGACGTGTAATATATATATATATATATATATATATATATATATTGATGTAATATTATAATAAATGTTCGATCTTTGATCATTGTCCTTTTTCGTCAAAATCATTTTGGTGAAATAATGAATTGTATTAAAAGAGCCATCCGTTACTTTTTATTTTGTACGTTGTAATTAATATATGCGACATTGTTCAAGCTCTCTGGCGATAAGACTCTCTCTCGTGACCAGTTAATTTCGACAACGTCGGGATATGAATACATTACTGTTGCACGACACACGATACAATAAAAACCGGTGTGCAACGCCAACGTTGGCATTAAATCATTAAAAGTATCTATATCATTAGTCAAAGAGGTAAATAATTCGTGTGCGCGCAGAGATCTGCATTTCTTATAACTTTTATACTCCTATATTTTTCATGATAAAAAATATTTGAAATATTACCAAACGCGTTGGGTCAATCGCCAGTGCATTGATCACAATGAAAAAAGTATAAACAGAATTATTGATTAAGTTTATTTACATTCTTTGGAATTTCAACAAAAAAATGTGAATTTATAACTGAATGAGAGATTTGTATTAGGCACGTTTTCTTTGACTTCAAATAAGTGAGCTTCATATGATTTTGCAAAGATGATAATCGCAAAATTTTATAAATTAAAAAATCTGAGAAAGATTCTGAAAATTAGGAATTTGTAATTTTACGAATCACATACCCATTTTCCGATTTAATTATTTTTTACAAAAAAAATAAAAATATAAAAATATATTTTATAATATAATATTTATATTTATGTTGCGTAAAATATGTATTTTTATATTGAATTAATTAAAAATTCATCGTTTCTTACACTAACATATTGCAATATTTACTACTACTCCGTTTAATATCAGTTATATGGAATATTAGCTTTCATACATAGGATCCGTGGCACCTTCTCGCTTCTCCGGAAATAGGTACGTAACGCCAAGTGTTCTTTGTCCGCGTCGCACGCACCCATGTCCACGTCCGGTACGCAAAGTTCCAAGAACTCCGGTATTTCGCGTTTCGCGTAACCGTAACCGGTGCACCGACCACCGACTCCAGAACGGGCGGCCGGGGCGGCGCGGCGCACGCCGGTCGCCGAGAGGGCGTGCGGACCAGCGAGCACGGAACGGAACAGCTGTATGCAGCTCACAGCAGCTGTAGTGAGTGTAGTGAGCTGTAGTGCTGTAGCGCGCACCACGTGCTCGGTCGGCTGTGCTGTATTTCTTATACAATTTCTTAATTACACAATTAACAAATAAATTCGCATTAATAATTTTCTTAATGTATAGATATTTTCTTTGTCTAGATTCTGCTTCGATCGTCTTATATCGGTATAATGATCCAAATTTGGGACCCAGAATCAGACCAGTAGCAGGAAACATTTTAAAAGGAAAAACTGAACTTCCACGGGATTTCTGTATTTAACGTAAATACAGAAACAGAAAGCGTCGAAGTCAGCGTAGCGGGTAAAACCTATCTAGTAGGCGAATCTTTAATATATATTGATAAATCTCTGGAATAATAAATGACACATTTGATCCTAGCGATTAAACATTTTATTATTGAGTCAGTATAATCATTTATTTATGAAATAAATAAAGAAATATTAAGAAATTTAGAATTTATTTAATAAAATAGCAAATATCTGTTTATAAAAAAAATATGTTTGATTTTTTAACTTTTATATGTATACCGAGATGAAGTTTTCTGTAACTCCAACAATAGATGGTGCATTAACTGCAATTTTCAAACTCATGCTCTGCAAATCATTTTGTAATGAATGCACCTATCTTTAGTAGTAATGGAGAAATAAAAAGTTAAATATTTTTGTTTTTAACCAGTTTATGTATCGATATCTGTAAAAACTGTATCTTAGGCATTCGGAGATTATTGGCATCGGCAGACGGGCAGAGACCACGAAGAGACTCATTGCCTGCATTCAGGCGTTTACTCATTGCTGGGGTGCTTTCATTGCTCGATATCGATTCACTTCCGATCGTATCGTCTTAATGTCTTCAGCAAAGACCTTGCAGCAACCGCCGATGTAAGAAACCCCGATATCTAACCATTCCGATACAGGAAGATTCAGGGAATGATCATCTGGGACCGCGGTCCATTCGTTGGTCGCGGAATAACTGCCACCTCTGTTGGGATACACCACCAAGGGAATTTGATGATGCGCCTGCCTTGACGATGCGCTCGCGTTGATAGTGTTGATACCTCGTAGTAAGGGAGTCACGTGCCTCGGATCGATACAGTTTACGCCAACCGCGACGACTTGCGACGGCAAAGTGCGATAACAACGCAGCGCTACTTCCTGGAATACACTGCCATCCGATATGAACTGATCATCTCGGCACGAAAACGAGAGCCATGCACGAGCGTGTGGGTACTCTTTTAATAACTCCAGTAAGGCTTCCGCTTCCTCGATGCAGGGTATAGTTTCCAGAGCCAACAGATCAACACCAGCGTCCAATAGCGCCTTAACGCGTGGCCTGTGCCAATCGATCAGTTCTCGTCGGGACACGGTTTTTCCATAGGAGCCGGTATATTCGGACGCATTGTGCAAATAAGCGCCATAAGGACCACAGGATCCAGCGACCTTAGGTCTGCATTCGACGCTGAGTTTCTCTTTTTCGGCGTAATCGTCCACAGCTTTCTTAGCTAAGTGCACTGCCGTGGTGAACAAATCCAGACTCTTGCATTCGCTTATGTTTAGATACTTTGTCAAGCCAGGCACAGACGCTTGGTAGGTATTGGTCTCGATAATGTCGGCGCCGGCGCGCAAAAAGTCCAAGTGCGTGGCGTACACGGCAGTGGGATTGGTTGCGAGAAATCGCGCCGTCCACAGCGGGCCTCCGTCGATCTTCGCACCCACGTGCCGCGAAAGCTGCCCGGAAAAGCCGCCGTCCAAAATTTGTACAGTCGTGCACATATTAACCAGAGAGAAGCCTGAGAGCGGCCAGCGGCCACGGGCGCGATATTTCGGTGTAACTTTATTTTGAAGCGCCTCTATGTCCACAAAACGTGGACATTGAACTACGTGGCCAATGTCTACGAATATGTAGGTAATGTCCACGATTTTGTGGTGCTCTTCCGTGCTATGTCTACGATGACTTCGTGGTATTGTCGGTGTTGTCGGTCATTGGTGGTTCGTGTCCGTGCTAATGGTTCATGTCCGAACTACCCAGCTGGAGGGGATGTGCTGGCCGCGGCGGCCGCGCTCGGCCCTCGGTCGGCCCGGCGCTCGGCAAGCTAATTCGAGCGAGGAGAGAAGGACAGACATACGATCTGCGGGATGACCCAACCCTGCGATCTGCTGTCTCTCTTGAACTGTGACGTTGCTGCTTAGCACGCGCCGGCTATGCGGCTATGCCATGCATTTCGAGCAGAGAGAAACCTGAGAGCAGCCATACCCATCCCCGTTACGGGGGACGCCTGTCCTAATCTGCCCTCTGACAAAGTGGACGTCAACTACGGCGTTACGCTCGGTAACGGTACACACATGGTTCGTGTCCGTGCTATGGTTCGTGTCCGAACTACTCAGATGGAGGGGAGGGATATGCTGGTCGCGCCTGGTCGCGCCGCTTCTCTGTTCGTGTACACGCTCGGCATTCGGCAAGCTTCGAGCGGGGAGAGAAGGACAGACATACGATCTGCTGTCTCCTTCTCTCTTGAGCTGTAACGTTGTCGGCGTTGCCGCTTAGCACGCTCCGGCCTCCGGCTATTCCACGCCACGCATTTCGGAATTTCGGGTACATACTTATCGCCTCTCGTGTCTCGCCGAGTGCCGAGTCTCGAGTCGGCAAATCGACGATGCGCTATGTTACATTTATGTTTATATTTACGAGTTATAATTGTTATATTTATAAATATTGCAATTATATTTACAAAAAAATTGCAAATAAATAAATAAATTTTATTAAACATATAATCGCGTATGATCATGTACTTCGTACTTCTGTAGTTTCCGTATCGTTAAATATAAACATAAAATTAATTAATTAAATAAATATTTATAAACATAAAAACTAAAATTCGTAAATGTAATGTATGGAAATTCCCGTTCCGGCCAATATTCTTTTTCATCTAGAAAAAAGTCATATTAAAAACATTAACTTTGACATAATATTTAAATTTAATATTTAGATGCATAATAATAGAAAAATATTAACTATCAAGAAAAAAAGGTAGTTTATAGTGTTCTTTTTACTCTTATTAAATTTGCCAAATCGCGAGCACTAAAAGAGGGATATTGGATTAAAATAAAAACAATTTATTATACAAATAATGCACACGGTTAATGTTTCGACTATATTTAGTCTTTTTTCGGAACGGATTATTACGAAAAAAGAAGATAAATATCAAGAAACATGATAATTAATAATCAATAAGAACAATGATAATGATAGGAACAATGATGATAATTAATGTTCATTTTTAACATACTAAAACATTAAACATTAGTCTAGACTAAAACATTAAACAATCACCTAACAATATAAACAAAATAAACAAATAATCTAATTGAATCACAATAATAAAAACGCCGGAATAATCGAATTAAACCATGGCAAGATAAATTTATATTTATATTGAGAAGTGGTAAAATTTCTTCCGTCAGGAAGAGAATGTAAAAAATTATTAATGGGGGTATTCTCTGATTTAAAAGATATTTTTAAAATACAATATATTTTGCAGGATTTTTTTATAGGGAAACAAAGAAGTGAATAACGTTAAACTTTGATGTTCACTTCACCTTATTTTAAAATTTTATTTTTATTTTTTAAGGAGGTTCGATGGCTTCATCGAGGGGGAGTAGTGGGACGCGGGGGTTCTGGCAACAGCGCACTAGCATTTGAAGTAGTGAGAGAGAAGGGGATTGCTCTGATTGGTCGCCGCGCGTATGGTGCGTGCTGCTGTTCACGTCGTTCACGAACGTGGCAGTCTAGCAGACGAAAAATCAAGCAATTTATGCTTTAATAATTAATTTTTCTACAAAATGTGCGGTAACCTTCCCCTTTCTTTCGCTCATTTATTTGTAAATTATTAAGTTACATGTGCATATTTTTTTTCCTTATTATTTGCATTTTTTCTTGCACTTATTTCATTCTAAAGGTATGCAATATATGTCATTTCCCATAAAAACTATAAGAACCTATGTTAAAAATGCAGCCAGTTTCATGCAATTTTAATATGTTGTTCTGGAATGCAAAATAGAATTATGTGAATTTTTGGAAATTTTTCACCGTCCCGTTTTAAAATAAATCTACTCCTAAAATTGTACTTTTTAGGTTTTTGAGGTAGATTTTTTTCAAAACGGGACGGTGAAAAATTCCCAAAAAATTCACATAATTCTATTTTGCATTGCAGAACAACATATTAAAATTTCATGAAATTCTCTGCATTTTGTTGTAGCCATCGAACCACCTTAAGTAACAAAAATGCTTTTCCTTTCTATTATATTATAGGTATTCTGGTCACTAGAAAAAGGTATAAATGACAAATAGGTGTAAATAATTTTAGCTGTTCTATAGGTATCTGAAACGCAAAAAGCTAAAATTTTCTTATTCAGAAGAAGTATATTATGTGGCTATCGTCTGAACTAAAACTAAACCAATATTTCCATTCTAGGCAGCCTTTTTATCAAAAATATTATTAATCAATATTAAATAAACAATTTACGGTCTGAGCTTGGATTTTATAGTAGCCTAATAATATTTTTTATATACTATATTTACATATTTATTTCTAACTTAATAAACTACCCGCCGACTAAACTTGTCAGACTTATAACGCAGCTCCTATTGGAGTAGTAAAATCACCTCACTCCCCTCTAATTAAATCGATTTAAATAATAGTAAAGAATTTACTACTCCAACAGGAGCTGTGTTGTAAGTCTGACAGGTTATGTCGGAGCGCAGTTTATTAAGATTGGAAAAAATATACGTGTAGTACACAAAAAATATTATTAGGCTATTAAGATCCAAGCTCGGACCGTAAACGGCTTATTTAATATTGATTGATTGTATAACGGTCATAAAACGGGGAGTTTTATTTCTCTTATATTATTAAAAATATTATAACTTTTTTTAAAATTTTGTTAGTATTTTATTTAAAAAAAAAACTAATAAACGTATAATGTTTATTCTAGTTCAGACAATAACCACACTTATTCTGAATAAGAAAATATTTTGTTTTTGGGTTTCTGATACCTAATAGAACAGCCAGAATCATTTACTCCGTCTGTCATTTACACCTTCTAGTGATCAGAATATAACATAGAAAAAAATAGCATTTTTCTTACTTAAAAAATTAAAATAAATTCTTAAAATAAGTTTAAATAAGAACATGCAAAGTTTAACAATATTCGCTTTTTTGTTCCGCTATAAAAAATTTCTATGTATGAAAAATACTTATTTTTAAGGCCTTTCAAACCAGAATACGTCCTTAATTTATTGTTTGTTATTAATCTATTGTTATTAATTATATACATATAAGTATTAGAAAGCATATGGTATAAAATAATTTCAATATTTAAATTATTGTAGAAAAAAAATCAATTATTTACATTTTCTTCTGTGTACGTGTGTATGCGTGATGTTATTGACAATAGTTTCTTTGCACGTTTACATTTCTTTTACAGATTTTTTACACGCTTCATTTTCACAAGTGTGATGTCAAATACAGACAAGATGTTTGTTTATCTGTTATAAGCGTTATTTCGAATGCAAGATTTTAATAATCAAACGTTTTTAATATTCAAACATTTTCAAACTGCAAACGAGGGACAAGCAATATCATCTACACAGCATGTAGCCTTAAAATACTATGATCTTTTCTAGCAGCACTAACGTATAATTTGTCCGCCGACATTACGAATTTCTTCTGCAGCAACACATAAAATGTTGAACAGTTTCCTAGAATGGTTGTAACAACGTCTGTATGTCCTTGCATTATTAATTCGTTAAGGTAGTTCACATTCGCATTCTAAAATAATAATTCTATTAAAAAATGTTTATTCTTCTTTAAAGAAAATGCTGTCTCAAATGTTATTCTTTCAAAAAATTTTGACAGACTTAATTGGAAGAAAGAGTTTATATATATATAGAGACAGAAACTTATCTTAACTCTTTTAAAATATATTTTAAATTTCTTTAATGCATTTAATGCGCGTGTGAGTATAAAAATGCAATTTGTTTTTCTAAATGTGATAAATATTATTTTTTAAAAGCTTAATGACAATAATAATCAACGGCAAGACGTTTGTGTGTGATAAAAAATTTACAACATAAAAATACACAAATATATATAATTAAATGTAAAATATGTGTGTTTAATTAATAATATTCACGATGTTTAGAAATACAAATTGGATTTTCATATTCACACGCGTGTGGCCGGGGCGTATTAAAAAAAGAGGTGTGGCCTCGGAAGGTTAATGATGCAAGAGCATGCAGACGTTGTTATAATCGTTCAAGAAAACTGTTCAATATTTTATCTGATTGTTGCAGAAGAAATTCGTAATGTCGGCGAATAAATTATACGCTAGTGCTTTTAGAGAAAACCGTAGACTACATGCTGTGGATGATATTGCTGGTCACTCGTTTGCAGATTGAAAATGTTAAACGTTTGATTATCAAAATCTTGCATTTGAAGTCACGCTTATAACAGATAAATAAAAATCTTGTCTGTATTTGACATCACACTTGTGAAAGTTAAGCGTGCAAAAAATCTGCAAAAGAAATGTAAACGTGCAAAAAAACTTGTCAATAATATCACACACACACGCACACAAAGTAGAAAATGTAAATAATTGATTTCTTTATTATTACAATAATTTAAATATTTTGAAATTATTTTGTACCATATGCTTCCTCACACTTATATGTATGTAATTAATAACAATATGTTAATGACAAATAATAAATTACAAGGGTATATTCTGGTTTGAAAGATCTTAAGGACGTTCTCCGGAAAATCGATTTTCTCTAGATTTTTTTTAAAACTGTGAATATAGATTAATTTAGGTGTGCTTTATGCGTGGTATTTCAATACCTCTTACGGTATTAAAAATCGAGATATTGAGCTTCAAAGTTTCAACTTTTAACATGGAATTCGTATTCCGAGCTATTCAGCAAACGAAAAAAAATTGAAAAGAATTAAAACAGGATTGCCAGGAATTCCATTTTGTCAAAAAAAAGGATTGAAATAGTTTCAATATAGAATAGACGGAATTCAATGGAATTCAATACCGAAATTTTTAATTCCTAGCAATTCCTAGTTTGGCATTTAATGGTATTCATTTCGTTAACGGAATCAATGGTATTCAATGGAATTCATGACGAAACTTTTCAATTCCTAACCTGGCATTCAGTGGTATTCATTTTTGTTACGTTTTTGTGTCGGAATTAGATGGGATTCAAAAAAGACAAATTCTTTCCAAAATAAGGAATTCCATGATATTGAAATTATTTTAATTTCTTTTTTGGACAAAATGGAATTCGGAAAGTCCTTAATTGAATTCCTGGCAATCCTGTTTTAATTCTTTTCAATCTTTTTTCGTTTGCTGAATAGCTCGGAATAAGAATTCCATGTTAAAAGTTGAAACTTTGAAGCTCAATATCTCGATTTTTAATACCGTAAGAGGTATTGAAATACTACGCATAAAGCACACCTAAATTAATCTATATTCACAGTTTTAAAAAAAATCTAGAGAAAATCGATTTTCCGGAGAACGTCCTTAAGATCTTTCAAACCAGAATATGCCCTTGTAATTTATTATTTGTCATTAACATATTGTTATTAATTACATACATATAAGTGTGAGGAAGCATATGGTACAAAATAATTTCAATATTTAAATTATTGTAATAATAAAGAAATCAATTATTTACATTTTCTACTATGGCTGCGTTCGGGGAGACGCTATTAGCGCTGACAGCGTCATTCTGTCTCTGTTACTTACTGAAAGTTAAACAAGGACAGAACACGCTCATAGCGCTAAAAGCGCGCTCCCCGAACCTAGCCTATGTGTGCGTGTGTGTGTGATATTATTGACAAGTTTTTTTGCACGTTTACATTTCTTTTGCAGATTTTTTACACGCTTAACTTTCACAAGTGTGATGTCAAATACAGATAAGATTTTTATTTATCTGTTATAAGCGTGACTTCAAATGCAAGATTGTGAAACAATTGTGAAACAGACATATTATAATAAATTGTGAAAAAAGTTTTCTCTAAATGTTTTTGAAAAACTAGTATATGATCTGTTTAAAGAGTAAAGAAAATCGTGAAGAGATTGTGTAGACATCTGTGAGCATGGGTAAAATATTAGTGGCGATATAGTGGAAAGCTCATAGATGGCGACGGTGATTACATTTCCCTAGTTCATAGTTATAAGTTAGCGCGCGTTGCATCGGCAGCGTGGCGCCCCAGCGCCGAAACACGGCATAGAGAAACGATACCGCGCAGGCGTGAGCGTGGCGAGACGGCCGTGCGGCTCATCGGGAAAGCATTCTTCTTCATCCAGCTACCGAGTCGTACAGTCGCGTATTTTTCTATTGAATTGCATTGATACGCAATTATACTCGTGGTTCGTGGCAGCGTTGATACCAGCGTTGATACCAGAGTTCTCCCGTCTAACGAACGAGGCCTGAGATGAACATATTAGAGGAAATACGGACGTTCCTCTGGCTATTCTTATTGAGGGAAGGACGAGCGTCGCCATTACAACGTAGCAACGCGTTGACGAAGGACAAAACGGCCATCTTGGCTATTGAGAGAGCCCTCAGAGGCACGGTCGAAGAGACGAAGAGATCCTTATTTTCTATAGGCATCAATTGCAATCGCTATCAGGTAACATATCGAACTATTGTAACCCGAAGATCACTCTCAATAGATTGCTATCAAGCAGATTATGATGGATTTAACGTTCTATCATAATATACGATCTTTGATTACAGAGTTCGAGAGAAAGCATGAGGCGACGGACCATGTCCTCGCAAAAGAGCTACATAGCTATACAGATATGTAATTCCGGAATTTGATATAACTGAGCTCAGTATTTTTCTCACTTTTCTTTCGAGAGGTTGCAACCCGCGTGTCTGTACATTTATTATCAATATATAAAACTTTTAACTCAGATTAAAGATAAAGATCACATAGAATGAAACGTGATACGAATATGCACATCTATTCGGTACTATACTGGCGTTTAATGTCATTCGAAATCGTAACTATTGACCATTAAAATTACGACAAAACTTATTATTGTTATACGAAAGATTTCTTATTACTTAGTTGAATTCGATATTCATTTTCTGCGTTGATTATAAAAAGATATAATCTTACTTTAATAAATAGATATAATACGGAAGTTGCTGTGTCAATTAATGTATAAAGTACGTTATATTTAACTTGTAAAAACACGTACAATAGACTGTACAAACATAATCATTCCTTTGATTACGTGGAATATATGTAATGCTTTAGATTATCCGTCGAAAGGGATTATTTCTGAATGATTAATAATTGACACAGTAATTCAGTTGTACTTATTCTTGTATATTATTGCCAATTTTATGTATTTGCGTTATATATGTCATGTTTAATTTGAAGGGTCCTTTTTTATATAAGATTGAAGACTGACATGCATTTGAATGCGTTATCCTATTGCTATATAAGTATACAGAACTTTTATGTTCTTATAGTAATTTCTAATAAGGAGTTATAATACTGGAATCTATAAGGAAGGATCATTCATCACTGTTTAATATCTTTCTAATTTGTGTTCTGCATTTATTTATCTGTGTTAAACTTTCTTATACGACTTATGACTTATTATTAAATAATTATAACTTTGACATACACAATCTCTTTACCGACTAAACTTTGAGTTCAGTGTCGTTTTCCTTTCTATAAATCTAGAGCCTAGGCTCCTGCGCGAGCTTGTACGAAACATGATCCATAAAAATAGAAATAATATGCGATAAGTGTCAATATACCCTTGCGGTACGCGTTTTCGAGAAATACTTGTGTAAAGTACGCAATTTGATGAATTTTTCGCTCGGTTCAGGAATGACAGAAGAGGAGAGGCGTCAGTTATTACTTGGCAACGCCGCATGAGTTCTCACGCGTGAAGTTAACTTTTTATTTTTTAGTTGTTATATGTAATATTTTGTATATAAATAATAAAGGGTCAAAGCACATAACATGGCGTAGCGATATACGACGGTCGTAGTTCTCGACCTGACAGATCAGGATACGCCAAAGCTTGTGCGTTGCTTACGTCCACGACTACGACTGTCATATGTGCTTTGGCCCTAACTTTAATAAAATAAATTTTTCTTTTTAAGCATGAATACAAGTTGAGCACGACTGGAGCCGGAGAAGGTCTTTAAAAATAAGTATTTTTCAGGAATTTTTAATTAGGTGAACAAAGAAAGCGAATAACGTTAAACTTTGCATGTTCTTTTAATCTTATTTTAAGAATATATTTTTATTTTTTAAGAAAAATATTCTTCTTATCTATGTTATATCTTGATCACTAAAAGACGTAAATGAGAGATGAAGTAAATGATTCTAGCTGTTCTAAATAGCAGAAATGTGTAAAAACCAAAACTTTCTTATTCAAAATAAGTGATGCGGCTATCGTCTGAACTACAATAAACATTGTTCATTAGTTTTTTCTTTTAATAAAATACTAATAAAATTTCGAAAATAGTTATAATATTTTTAATAAAAAAGCCGCTTTTACACACACAGAATAGAAATATTGATTTAATTCTAGTTCAGACAATAACCACACTTCTGCAGAATAAGAAAATTTTAGCTCTTTGTGTTTCAGATACCTAGAACAGCTAGAATTATTTACACCGTCTACGTCTGTCATTTATAGTGACCAGGATATAACAGAAAAGAAGAACATTTTTGTTACTTAAATAAAAATAAAATTTTAAAATAAGGTGAAGAGAACATGCAAAGCTTAACGTTATTCACTTTCTTTGTTTCCCTACAAAAAATTCCTGAAAAATATCTATTTTAAAAATATTTTAAATCAGACTACTCCCGTTAATAATTGTTTACATTCTCTTCCTGACGGAAGAGATTTTATCACCTCTCAATATAAATATAAAATTTATCTTGTCATGGTTTCATTCGATTACTCCGGCGTTTTTATATTTGTGATTCAATTAGATTATTGTTTATTTTGTTTATATTATTAGGAAATTATTTAATGTTTTAGTCTAGTAGACTAATGTTTAATGTTTTAGTATGTTAACTTAAACATTATCATGTTTTAATATTTATCTTCTTCTTTTATATTCATAGTAATCCGTTCCGAAGAAGACTAATTATAATAAGTACAGTCGAAATGTTACCCACGTGTATTGTTTATTTAATAAAGTGTTTTTATTTTTATCCAATATCCTTTTGTTGTTGTTTGTAATTTAGCCGTAATTTGGCCAATTGAACATGCATAGGTAAAATAAATTTAATAAGAGTAAAAAAACATTATAAACTACAATTATTTTTCACAGTTAATAATATAATTATTGGTATGCATTTAAATATTACATGTATAAAATATTATTATGCTAAAGTAAAGGTTTTAAATGTAAGACTTTTTTAGATAGAAAAGCATATGTATAGAACCGTGATTTTTATACATTACATTTGCGAATTTTAATTTTTAAGTTTATAAATATTTATTTAATTAATTATATTTGCAATCTTTATATATTTATAAATTTTTAATATATATACATATATATATTTATTTATAAATATAAAAATTAAAATTTGTAAATATAAACGCAAATGTAACGTATAGCGCATCGTCAATTTGCCAACTCGAGACTCGGCACTCGGCGACACTCGGCGATAGGCCAGTCAATAAAGACAATCAATTCACTTTAATTACAAAAGTTTTCAAATTTTGATGGCATATTGGGTGAGTTGAAATAACAATAAATCTCATTTTGCAACCATCTCCGAGGTCCGGAACATGCTAAACATTGCGAAAAACGTTAATTTATTGCTATGACTTTGCGAAAAAAATTGCAAAAGTCCTGCAAACTTAAAGCAATGTCTATATTGTAGTATTTTCCGCAATGTATTAGATTTGCAACCTATTTCGAGGCGCGCAACATTGCAATTTTTTATAAAACAACGTATTTAGTCATTAATAAGTTGTAATAATTTGCGTAACTAGTAGAGGGTTGCAAATTTATATTTGGATAAGAAAAGACATTTGAAGCACTCCGTAAAATTTGCAAAACTTCTGCAATTTTTTCACGCTTGTAAAAAGTGCAAAATAATAATTGTTGCTAATTTTTTACTGTTGCGGACTTTGTCCGAGATTACAAACTTAACAGCTTGTGACGAAAAATAATCTCAACGTTTGCAACCAATTTGCAAAATTTTTGCAATTTTTTTGACAAAATTACGACCAAATAAACAATTGTTCCATCATTGATTAAAAATAATATATTGCGTGCAACATAGAAGGTTGCAAATTAGCACAACTGTTCGGGGCAATTGCAAAAGTTATTCTATCGATTTGCAGCATTTTTGCAATTTTTTTTCGCAAAGTTATAATAAATTAACATTTTTTTGCAATATTTAACATGTTCCGGACCTCGGGGATGGTTGCAAAATGAGATTTATTGTTATTTCAACTCACCCAATATTCCATCAAAATTTGAAAACTTTTGTAATTAAAGTTAAATTTTCGAATTTTAGTGTCTTTATTGACTGGCCTAACAATAAGACGCGAAACCCGAAATGCGTGGCATCGTGGTATAGCCGGCGCGTGCTAACGGCAACGCCGCGCCGGCAACGTCACAGCTCAAGAGAGAAGAAGACAGCAGATCGTATGTCTGTCCTTCTCTCCCCGCTCGAAGCTTGCCGAGTGCCGAGCGTACATACACGGACCACGGTCGTATACACAGGTCGCGAAACTCCCGTGGTGGGGGTATGCCTATTAATGTAACGACCTGTGCTTCACAGATCGTCCGCTAGCCGCGGAGCGCTGCGATCGTATGGTAAAACACAGTATGGTTGACACTGTGACAGTGACAGTGAGTAGGAATCGGCTCTCGGCAGCTCTCGGCTTTCGAGTTGAAAGTTTCGACGAAGTGAATTAGTGAACATCGTTTTTGTCTGTGGCTACATTGACGTAAGTAACATTGTATAATCAGTATTAAGTTTATAAAGTGTTTATTGATATCGAGAAGATTAATATTTCGGAAAGCTGTTGAGGCTAGTGATTTAACAGCCACAGCTTTTTCGAAGCTTTCTCTTTACATTTGAGTCGAGCCGTTATTTTTTCTCCTGCCAAATCCTAAAATTACGCATTTGTTCTGCCATTTGAGAATTTACGCATAGTCTTTGTGGCGTTACAGGAATAACGCTCGCGTAAACTAGTATTAGACCGTTGAACATTATTAATTTGATGGATACGGAATAAGAAGAATATATCTACTACAGATATACATAATATTTGTCTACACGTGGAATATTGTATGGAAAATTCTCGAAGAGATTATCTTGATTTTCATGACTTTAACAACTGGAGTTCACTTCTGGAGTCTGAGTTCACCAGCCGGAATTTGAATTTACGGAGAAATACAAACATTTATGGTTTGCCTCATCATATATCTTAAGTTCTCCTTGAGAGATCGATTTGTTTTGCTTTATACGCTGTCAGTTTTTCTACTGCTTTGCACTTGCACTATTTTCTTTTGGTTACTTAATAATATTATTGCTGTTATTCTTTTGATTATATTTGTATTATTCATATTTATGTGAGGACTGTGACTACCATATTATGTGTGGTAATTTGTGTTTTATAAATTTCTTTTATGTGTTGTAGGAATATATCGATTATTGTTAAGCATATGTACGGATATATAATTTTGAAAATATCTTAATCTTGTGGCATTTAAATAAAACTGTATTATGTCAATTTATGTCAATTTATGTTAATTTATGTCAATTTATTTGTTCTTTTCTATTGGTGTTAATTGTTCGATTCTTTATATTCTTTACATCCACTTTATGAGCTTGATTAAGATTTTGATTAATCAATATGATCACTTATATAATTTTAAGAGAATAGGAAGAAATATTTTTAGTGTGGAATTGACATCTTTTCATTAAAACCAGTAAAACTAAGAAAGTCGCTTATGAATGGTTATTTTATTAATACTAAAAATAATCAATTAACAATTATCTTTGAAGCTAAATCCGGAGTTTGTGTTACCTCTATCTTGAAAAAGATTTATAGAGTCAATACCGATAATAATATTAAATTAAATCAACAAATTTATACTCTTTTTAAATTATTAAATTCTCTCAATATTGATATTAATAGTAATATTTTTAACTAAAATAAGGTTTGCAATAAGGAGTTTTTGCATAATATTAATTTTAGATTTTTGGGATTGATTCACTGGATGATGTTTTTGTTTTTTGGAAGACAAATGTGGGCAAATGTTAACCTAAAGAAGAATTAAATAAATTAATATTTTTATTTTTATTATTGGTGATGGTGGAAACTCCTCTTTATTATCTATATTTTTTATTTTGTTTGTACAATCTAATTGTCTTTGTAGTACTTTGTTTATAGTTATTATACAATATAAAATTTTTATTCATTAAAATTGAAATAACAAGCAGGTTTCCTTTTCCCAGAAGAGACATATTGCTATTACTAACGATATAAATAACATACGCGAGCGGCCACGGTCGTAAGATCCGCAGTCATTTGGGCCTAGCAAACCCACAACTAAGAAGAAGAAGAAGAAGTCGTGTATATACGAAGAAATTTTGTTAAAATGCCGTCAGGCTGTGTTGTACCGAGTTGTGTCATAAATAAATATTCTACCGGAAAACGCTCAACATTTCAAGTGCCAACGGATGAGAATCTTCGGGCAAAATGGATAGCATTGATTCCTGGAGTAGAATCTTTGCGATCAACTCAACGTGTGTGTGAGAAGCACTTTGAAGAACATTTTATACTTAAAGAATTTATAAAATACGATAATAGTGGAAAAATTATTGCTCGGGTAAATTGCTAAAATATATTCAATATATGTAAACTAAATAATCTATTATATATTGTTATACATATATCTTTTTGGAAAATTTTTTTCTGAAATACTTTATGTTGTTCTTCATATAAAGTAAACTTATAAACTGGTAAATGATTTGTTTATGAAAAATATTTACTTCAAAAAAGTTGGTCTTTAAAAAATGTTAAATTATCAGGTTCCGTTTAAACGTGCACGCTTGCAGCAAGGAGCTGTACCAACGATATTTGAGCAGTCTCCGTCAAGGTCAAGAAGCCCTCAAAAAGTTGTTGAAGTTCGTGTAAAAAATTACACTGACTATTCATATGCGCTACAAGAACGTAAGTTTAAATATATTAATTTTATTTTTATTAGTGTTTTTGTATTCAATTTTATAAACTTTTCTTTAATATTAAAGTTTCATAAATAATGATATTTGTAAACGTGCATAGAATTTATAAAAATGTAATTAATAATTTACATCATGCAAATTATAAATCATGTCTATTTATAAATAATTTATGTTTAAGCCTCAACCTCTTCTCATTCAAGAGCAACAGTTGGATGTAAATTGGTTAACACACCAACAACTTCAAACTGTGATACCAACGTTGCTACTCAATGTAAGTGATTGATATGTTGTTTTAGAAAACGATTCAAATAATTTAAATAATAATTAATTATCGACTTTATACTAATAAAATGATTCTACATTCTTTAACAGCACTGGATGAGTTCGGAGATAATGAACAAATTTTATCCAACAATAATGAATGTTTGTCTGATTCAGATGTACATTGTCATTGTACGTATATTAATAAACTTTTTTTGGTAATTTTCATAAAAGCAGATAGTATGTTAGTGTTTGTTCTGTTACTAATTAATTGATTATACAGTAGTAGATTCGTCAGCCATGGAGATTGAGTTACCTTATGAAGAAAATAATGTTACAAAAGACAATATTGAAGCTCCGATGCACACAAATTCTGCGTGTTCGTTTACGACTGTCACGTTTGATTCTGTCAAATTTAACTTTAACGCTCAGCGTAAGTATGATGTAAAATATAAATTTTACGAATTTAATTGTGCACTATTAGTTTCCTAATACTTGTAATTTTTTAACTTAGAATTTCTTAAGACTAAAAAAACAATGAAAAGGATTACAATTTTCCAATTTATCATGGTTTATTAACAAAATACTGTGTGCTTGAAAAAATTTTATATTAAATTTTATATGTAATTTTTTTGTGTTAATGATTTATATTATGTATTTGATTTATTCTATTTTAAATAAGACATTTATATTTATATGCTACTTTATACAATGTAATTGAAAATAATGCTACGTTTAAATACAAAGGTAACTAGAAAGCATAATTAAATACCTTATTTCTTTTTTAGCAGGAGATGATACTCTTGCAAACGATTGCTTTCTAGAATTGCCAAAACCGTGGAACGTTTGTAAATTGACAATGGAAAAAGAAGAAGCCCTTTTATTTACATATGTAGTAACAGCCAATGATCGCGGAACAGAAAAACATGTATTTGAGAAAACTCTTATAATTACATCTTCCCGAGAAATTAAATATGAAATTTACACGACACCTGCTGATATTACGGGAACGAAACTGCCGCGAGTTTTAAACAACATATCAATGTTACCAGACATTTTACAAAAATTCAAAGACATGCGTGTTTGTAAAGGAATAACGTCCATCGGTTTAGAATGTGTGCCTGGAAACACTTCTTTGAAAGTCTGTGCTGGTGCAAATTGGCGTCACGCAGATTGCAAAATGTTATCTAAAAGTAGTGAGAGGTGCAGTTCTTGTAAGAAATATTCTAACGCATTATTACAAAAGATTAGAAGAATGAAAAAAGGAACTAATATTAAACGTGTTTCTGCATCTTCGAACCATTTTGATAAGATAAAGTTGAAAGCGATGCGAAAAAAAATGAGAAATCAGCGGTTAACAGCTCATCGTTTGAAAAAAAACTCGATCTAATAACAAATCATATCGCGAATCAGCAGGAAAAAGTTGCAAGCATGACTGACAATGATTTAGAAAAAATTTCCAAAAATCAAAAAATTGTAATAAGCGAAATTATTTCCGCTGCAAAAAAAAAAGATCCGAGAGGCCGTCGTTATGCGGATGAGTTCATCATGCTTTGCATGTTGATGAATATCAGATCGCAAAGTTATTATGAGTTCTTACGAAGAAACGATATAATTCCATTACCGTGCACTAAAACAGTTCGAGACTATATGTCATTAATGGGCACAAAATGTGGCTTTGATACAAATTTTTTCGAAATTCTCAAAAAATTTTTTGCAGCTAAAGATAAACAAAAACGTCACGGTGTTCTAGCGCTAGATGAAATAAATCTGAGAAAATCTGTTGCTGTATCTTCAAAAACATTAACATATACTGGCTTAACTGATTTCGGAGACGATGGACCACGAAGTTCAGACATTGAAGATTTGGCAACACATGGACTCGTCTTGCTATTTCAGTCCTTGACGGAGAAATGTACTCAGCCGATTGCAGTCTTTGCTTCCAAAAATTCTGTTGGGGGTGAAGACTTAGCGAAGATAGTATTAAAAGCAATATGTCTGATAGAAAATGCTGGTGCTGTAATACATGGAGTGATCGGGGATATGGTGCTTCAACAAACAGACGAATGTGGAAAACTCTTGGTATTGATAGTAGCATTGATAATTTGCACAATTGGTTCACTAATCCACTTGATGAAGAAAGAAAAATATTTATGTTTTCGGATACGCCGCACTTAATAAAGTGCATTCGAAATAGGCTATACAATAAAGGTCGTTTACGCGTGCGTAATCAAATTATATACTATAAAGTGCAAAGTTACATGCTGTGATGTTTTTTACATGCAAAATATTTTTTTTATATTTAAGGTTAATTCGAAACATGATTACGTACAATGGAAATACTTAGTTCGTTTGTATGATATAGATAATACACAGCCAGGTAATGCTAGAGTGTGCCCAAAAATATCTAGGAGACATGTTGAACTGGACAACACAGCCAAAATGCGCGTACGATTTGCAACTCAAGTAAGATATTTTTACGTCTATCTTTGCATTACAATAATTTTAAAAACTGACATTTTGTCCATTTTCTTCATTACATAAATAACTTTAATACTGATATAACTTTAATGCTAATATAACTTTAATACTGATATTTTAATTAAGTGTACGTTTTCTTCTGTTAAATAAGTTTCTTTAAGACAATTTTATTTTCTAATTATTTGACTTTACATTTATATTTGTCACATTCAAAGGTTTTTAGCAACTCTGTCGCAGTGGGATTACGTTTTTACTTGGCACACAATAGTGAGCAATTTCAAGGTTGTGAAGAGACAGTAGACTTTTGTTTGAGAATAAACAATTTATTTGACGCTTTAAATCGTAAGCAGCCAAATGAAGGACTAACCCTAGAATCAAAGGATTATAAGGTTACTGTTCATATTTTTACTATTTTAATGGTACAAAATGTTGAGAATCTTGATAAGGCTTCTTTTACACTCCTACAATATTTTAATTTTTTTTATACAAAAAATATTTTATAAGTTGAAAATTATTTTATACGATACATTCAGTATTTTCTTTCATTATATCAAATTAAAAAAAAAATTAGGGAGAGCGAAAGTACGAGTCACTTAAGAAAAGCAAAATAAAAGAAATATTCATGCTTTTTCGCTAAGAAAGGGTTGACTACCTATACTCAAAATCAATTTTTTTTAAATATTTTTAAATAAAAGACCCACATGATCCATTAGTCACCATAAACCCGCTTTCTGAGTACACAAGTAGTAACCAAAGATTTTCCGGGCTAAGTACATATGACCTAAATGCATGAATCACCTTAAAGAAATCGTTTAATAAGAAGGCCGAAAAATCGTCTTACGTAGATTCGTTCTTTATTTTGAATAATGTTAACCTACTTATGTCGAATATTTTTGGAAGGGACGCGATGAATGATGAGTCAAAAGATGTTAGATTAATGTCAACATAGACTCATCATTCATCGCCTCTCTTCCAAAAAGATTCACACTTAACCCAATTTACATACATAACTATATTCACTCACATATAACTCTATTATAATAAAAGGTATTGGAAGACGCCTTGAAGTGGTTAAATCAATGGGAAACAGATACACAAAATGGTATTATTCCAGACGATGAGTTTCTTAGTAAAGAAACCGCGCATGGATTACGAGTAACTATAAAATCTACATTAGATTTATGCAATTATCTAATTGAAAAGTACGGTTTTAAGTACTTATTGACTGGCAAAGTAAATCAGGACAACTTAGAGGTTTGTTTTTAAAGTGATGTCATAAAATATAACAGAAATTAAATATAATTTCTACGTATACGAGTATAGCGTGGGTGTATAGTAATATATAAAAGTATTTGAAAACAAAAATTATTTTTAACAAAATAATGCACTAATTTTACTTTTAAAAATGTTCTTCTTTTAACTAATAACAAACTTTGGTATATGTATAATAAAATTTGGGGTTTGCAAACAAATATACGTGAAAATAAAATAAAAACATTTAATTTCTTAGCATGGCTATACTTTGAATGTTACCATTTCTTACATTTTAAAACTTTTTCATAAATTAAAATTTTTGGCCATACTAGTTATATCATTGTAACTATTTAATGAGAGGAATGTTATATTTACAGAAATTTTTTGGCACGATACGAGGAGCTGCTGGGGCCAATGAGCATCCTAGCTGTGCAACATTTTTACTACTGTATAAGTTATTGTCGGTTTACAGTATAATTAGGCCACCAAAATATGGCAACTGTACAGTAAGTGAAAAGATAGTTGAAAACGTTATAAGTGTTTCTGATATTAAGGAGATTTATGGAAAATCCAAGTCAGCATCAGCTGCAGCCATATGTAAATTAAAAACCAAATTTGATGACATCATAAGAAATGAAGATTGGGAGGTTGATGAAGTTATCGAGCACGATTATACCGTATCCCCAGTTCTAGACTGCATTATTTATTATGTTACAGGTTCTTTTTTATATAAATTTATTAGCTTTGGTTACAAAGGTAAACGACCTAGTGCTCAGATAGGAACCTATGTTCGGACAAGAGAAGTTTTTAGTTTTCTTTATTGTTATTGATTTATATGGAATTATAAAACAGAACTAGAGTCGATTCATCTATTTCTGTTGCTTTTAATTAATTAAATCAAACATAAGGATCGAAAAACTGCGCTTGTCCGAACATAGGTTTGTGCTCGAGTATTCTGTCTTTTACGTTACATATGCTTCTGCTTGCTTTAATACTTTATGCTTTTTTTTTTACTTAATGCTTATTTATTAACCGCTTTCATAAGCACGTTATAAAATAGTAGATAATTTGATTAACTGTCACTAAAAATCTCTTTATACTCTGCTTGTAGAATGTATTTTGTAACATTCCCCAGAAAAAAAGCACAGAAAGATATTAAAATTTAAATCTATTTTATTCATTATTTTTACTTAGTACTCACGTGATAATTTTTCGTAAAAAATGAATTATTTTTAAACGCAATTTTGTAAATATTTAGGCATATGAACCGCATGTATACAAAAATAAATGTTTACTATTTCAAAACTAAATATCGATTATTACTATATCATATTAACATTATATGCATAATACGCTGAATATTTTAAAAATATTGTTTCTACTAATTATAATGCTAGTTATAATGTGACTACGATTTCATTGTGTGTGAGGGACTTCACGAACAAAGATGGATTTAAATTTATGATCACTTATTGATATTTGTGATGTTACTGGCACCGCTTCTTAAGAAGCTTTGGCAGGCAACGATGGAACTGAAACTACGAAGTGGGAAGTTAATGTCAGTAGATGCAGCTCTTATAAGGGGACGTTCAAAAAAATTACGCAACGCCTTTTTCGGCAATTTGTAACCTCCTCTCCCCTTTCCATGTCACAGTTTTCAACACCTTTTTACACAACCGAGCTTGGGACGCTTTCCAGCCCCCTCCCCCCTTCAAGGCGTTACGTACTTTTTGAACGACCTCTAATATGTATTTGAAAGTATGGGTACAATAACAAGTTAAGTGTAATGTTATTCCACCCATACGTTCATTTGTATATTGAGATGTAGCATTACATACAACTTCTCGGTAAAAGAATTTTTCATACAAAAACATACATAAATATATATATGTAATTATAAATAAAATAGGCCCATACATGTTTTCTGTTTCTTGTACAATCTCTGTTCGTATATACAGGAAAAATAAAAAAAAGAATCTGAAATAATTAAAAAAATTATTTTTGCATTTTATTTTTTATAAATAGTTTAGTTTGAGGAAATAAGGAAAATTTTCCCATATGTAATCATATATAACAACAGTTACATTTATATATGATTATATATAGGCAAATTTTTCTCGTTTCCTCAAACTTCTCTTTTTTTTAAATACAATGCGAAAATGATCTTTTTAATTATTTTTAGGTTTATCTTTTTATTATTTTGCCTGTATATACGAATAGAAATTATATAAGAGAAAGAAAATATGTATAGACATATTTTATTTACAATTATACATATATATTTATATATTTTTTTATATGAAAAATTTTTCTTTCATCAACCATTGAAATGTAAGTTTACTTTTAGTAGAAATCATAGCTTCGAATTTTAAATAAATATTTGTAAACTACATGATTATATACTGCTTTTACAGGCTATCTATGTAAGCAAATAAGGTCTTTCTACATAGAGGTTTTAACGCAGTGGCAGTAGGGTACTGGTTTTAAGACGCAAGCCGTAGCGCAATTTCTTGCGGCCAGGCTCGTCTACAATGGCTTCGTAGGTCGTACGGCGTAGCAGATTAACCAATCAGAAATGAGAATTGAGAACGGCGGTTGAATTTGAAAGGCGCTGCTGTCGAGAGGTTATTACGTCGTCAGTTGCCGAAGTTTACATACGTGAATCACGTGAATACATCGTGAATCGTTCATCGTGTCTGTCTGCATGGTTTTCGCTCGAGTTTATGCGAAAATCGTGGTGCTATAACAGTAAGTATATTCATATATATATTTGTTAAAACGTAAATAGCATCTTATAAAGAGGTTTCTAATTCAAAATAAAATTGGAGCAGAGAGAGGTGTACATGAATCTGAATACAAGTCACATTGTTTGTCGTGTCCGTCTGCATAGTCTTCGCTCGAGTTTATGCGAAAGTCCTCGTGCTATCACTCCATACATATATATATATATATATATATTTGTGAAAACGTAAATAGCATTTAATTTAACATAATAATCGGAACAGAGAAAAGTATACACGTGGATCTGTCTGCAAGTCACATCGTTCGTTGTGCTGCTTTCGACAGGTTATCGTCATCAGTTGCTAGAAGTACGTGAATCACGTGAATACATCGTGAATCGTTCATCGTGTCTGTCTGCATGGTCTTCGCTCGAGTTTA
Source organism: Temnothorax ravouxi (assembly GCA_030770255.1). Classification (NCBI taxonomy): domain Eukaryota; kingdom Metazoa; phylum Arthropoda; class Insecta; order Hymenoptera; family Formicidae; genus Temnothorax; species Temnothorax ravouxi. The sequence goes on from JASTWP010003007.1 coordinate 26,676, forward strand.
TGCGAAAATCGTCATGCTATCACAGTAAGTATATATATATTTAACAAATATATATATATATATATATATATGTTAAATTGTAAATAACATATTATAAAGAGGTTTCTAATTCAAAATAAAATCGGAGCAGAGAGAGGTGTACACGTGAATCTGAATACAAGTCACATTGTTCATCGTGTCTGTCTGCATAATCTTCGCTCGAGTTGCTCTATTCTCTATTCTATATCGTCAGTGTGGTATCGTCTTTATTTTCTCATTTTCATCAGTCAGATAATCATGTGGAACGAAGAAGCTGACGTCGCCAACATTGAAGATCATTTCACGGACGAGGATATGTTGACTCAGGCCATTCTAGATCAAACAAGGCAGCTGTCTTCTTTAAGAGCTTTCAATGATTCTATGAATCCTAGCTACCTCTGGAACAGATTTGAGAAAAGCCGGTTTGTTTCTTCTGTATCTTTTGAATTGGAACAATTTGATACTGCTGGAATACGCTTTGCTGAGAAGAAGAAGGAGGAGTGATTCATCGCCGGTGGTGGGTTCGACCGGTAAATCGGATGAGAGACGCTCAAGGTTTCTACTTTAACCTCGTCAGGGAACTTATTGAAACTGATCACGAAAAATTTTTTGGGTTCCGAATGTCGCCTAATCAGTTTCGTCTTTTAATTGACCTCCTTCACCCTCGTCTTAAAAAGCGAAGTAATCGCACACCACTACTAACAGACCTTCGTGTTGCCGTCACATTGCTGTAAATTTTTTATATATGTTTTTTTAACCCTGCTTGTTTCTGTTCAGTCTATTTTAATGTCATCTGTGATAAACTTTGCAGATACTTGGCTCAAGGAGACACAGCCAAACTGAAACATGCTGAATTTAGGATTGGGACATTCACGGTGTACAAAGTCATACACGAAACTTGCAGAAAGATTTGGAACGTACTTTAGCACTTTGTTCTGAAAGTTCCCAGTAAGGAAGATTGGAAGACCATCAGTGATGGTTTCATGACATCCTAGCAATTTCCCAACTGCCTAGGGGCCATTAATGGTAGACATATGAGGGTTCAAGCACCCGGAAATTCGGGATCGAATTACTTCAATTACAAACAGTCCTTCAGTATGGTTATGATGGCAACGTGTGATGCACAGTACCAGTTTACAAGGGTGGATGTCGGACAGTTTGGTAAGTGTTATTTTTTATTGCATTTTCTGTAGCTATAGAATGATAATCGCCAAGTGGAAAGTTTTAGTTTTTTTTAGATTCCATAAGTTATGGCGGCATATGGGCCAACACTGATTTTGCTAACGATTTAGTATCCGGAAATGTGTCCTTGCCTGATCCCAGCCCAGTTCCAGGAAAAGAGATACCCTTCCCTTATGTGTTTTTGGGGGATGAAGCGTTCCCGCTGACAGAGTACATGATGCGACCGTACCCAAAGAGAACACTGACCGATGAAAAGAGAATTTTCAATTATCGTTTGTCCCGAGCACGGCGGGTAATTGAGAACACTTTCGGAATTTTGACTGCGCGATGAAAGATCCTACAGAGACCACTCGCCATGTCGCCTGACAACTGTGAAAATATCTTCAAAGCCCTTCCCTGTCTTCATAATTTCATTATGATGGGTGAAGAAGGAAGAAATTTGAATGACAGAGAATACTGCCCCAGAAACATGATTGATGCGGAAACAGAGGATGGAAACATCACACACGGAGAATGGAGGGACTACTGTTCTCAACACTTTACCAGGCTTGGCCGAGTTGGGGCTAATCGAGCTGGAGATACTGCCAACGGGATGAAAAATTATCTACGAGATTACTTTGTGTCTTCTATTGGAGAGGAACAGACACCTTAGCAATATGCCCGTGCTTTCAGGGGAGATGTCATCAACCCTCCGGAGTAATCAACAATGACCAAATGATCTACAACGTTGAGTTTTATGTAAGATGATATATGAAACTATATTCACACATTTTATCTCTGTCTTATAATAATTGAAAAGATTTGTATAATATTTAGTATAATTAAATTATTAATAATGCAATTTTCTCATTTCAGGTTGGTCTGGACTCAGCAAAGTGTCAATGCAAAGGATCTTGCATACAATGTTGGCTCAACGTTATCTTCCATGCGTTCCACTGATCTCAGTTACATCACATATCAGCATCACATATTAATACGCGTGTAAGGATTAATCGTTGAGGATTCCTCATTAAAAGTGCGCATGTCGAGTTTAAGGGTATAGGTCGAGCGTGTAACAAACTTTCGGATTGGCTTACGTATACCAATTAACGTGTCACCGGATGAGACTTTTTATACTAAATAAAAAAGAGTGACATCGCAAAATATATACGATAGACGAACACACGCGAAGCACGTCAGGGCGGTGGGACGGCACGATCGGGAGAGAGCCGAAGAGAACTTCCGGTCCAGTCGTCAGCCGTTACATCTCACGGATCGTGAGATATCGATCCCTTTGGTCCGTCGAATAAATTTAGAAACGCGGGGATCCCGCCCCTACGAAGCCGTGTACTTCAACGCGTTTCTACATTTATTTGAATTTGAACTTTTAAATTTATTTGAAATTTATTTTTTGGTTCTAATTTCGATTCATCTCTTTCATTTCCTAAAACCAGAGGAATAAGGAACTCGCTGATCGGGATTAGTCCAGTCGTCTGTAGATCAATTCTTTGAAGAATGATTTACGTCAAATAGATTTGGTATAGCACCAACGAACGGTATAATCCTTAGTTTTTTTTACAATCGGCGATTTACTTTCAATATCTTATTTCTTGTAATACATATCTCCGTGTGCATACGCCATTTTGAGTTGCGACGAAAATCACTGTTGTAATCTGTAGTATATTCTTTTGAATGCTGTGTAAAAGTGGCCCAGTAAGATAGCGAGCGAGAAAGAGGATGAATGAATGAGAAAGCGAGAGATTTGTTAACATTTATAAGCGTTAGGACCGATAGCAACGTCGATTAATACCGATTGTGATTGTACATATTTTCTTTTTCTAGGAAAAACACATTTAGAGAACTTCTAATTTGATCGAATATCAATATACCAAAATCGTGAAATTAAATGTAAAGTATCGTTTAGAGTATTTCTGAGAATCTTCTTGGATCGTCCAGGATTGATTGGTATCCAGAATTAATCGGTACTAATTGAGTTTACCACCACGATCTTTAGCTTCCCGGTGGGAAGACAGACGAAATTGCAGAAGCGAAATCTTGTATGCACACTCTCCTTCAAAAAAGAGCGATATCGCGATTCTTATCAGCGGCGGCGCGTTTCTATATGTTTTCGATGCACATTGATGTCCGAGAAAAACGCAATTTTAAGTTTCAAGACCTCAGATATCTTGGGGATAATCGAAAAGATAATACTGTGGTAGTGAATATCAGCATGTGTGGTGTTTACTTACAATTAGTGTTTGCAATGTATGTTGAATATTATGGTTCTTCCTCATAAGCGAGTGGATTATAATCGTTTTTTCCAGCACATGTGTCAGCCTTATTTTTAATGAATTGTAACCGTTCGTGGTTTAAACGGATAAGAATTATTAAAGTTCTTGCCACAAGATAACATGATTTCGACAAAAAGAGGACTTGAATTGGTTTTCCCCTGTACCTTTCATATGTTAAACATCTTGTTACTAATCTCATCCCTGAATGTAATGCTTATTTTATGCCTACACAGACAAAAAAGAGTATTCTTGATTTGAAATTATCTTTAGTTTCAACATGAAAATCTTGAAATGTGATTATATTGCGTTAAACGATGAAAACTTGCTTGAATAGTCATAGTTCAACCAAGAAAAAAATGCTGAAATTCTTATAAGAAAATTACAGTGCTCTTGCTTATATACGAAACAATCTATAATCTTCTAAGAATTTCAACTTTTTATTTCAACATTTATTTCTTGGTTGACCTCTATAAATGACTTCATTCATTTACTTTTCAGAAACTAAAGATATTTTCAAATCAAGAATATTCTTTTTTTTGCGTGTACAAAACACGCTCTTGTTTTTAGATAATACTTTGCGATAATTATTTTCATACAAATTTAGTTTTAGTATTACATTTGTTATTTTTGATAATTTAAAATTATTGTCCAAATAATTACAAAATTCCATCTGTTTAAATCATTTCTAATAATTTTTTTAAATCATATGTAATATTTTAAATGTTTTATGTTTAATAGTAGGTCATTTAGTTATCTTATTTGTTAAACTAAATACGTATGCTTTGAATTATATGAAAAGCATAAATTCAGTCATTAACTTTGTCGATACAAGATGCAACACTTCTCCGTGACTGTGTGCATACGTGTCCCGCCATTGGCAACGGAACGTAATGGCTTCTGCACACAGAACGCGGAAACGCTTTCCGCGCGGCAAAAAGCGACGCGGTAGCCAATAAACATTTGGTTCTTACGGAAAAACAACACGTTGATTGGCTACCGCGTCGCTTCTTGCCGCGCGGCAAGCGTTTCCGCGTCCTGTGTGCAGAACCCATAAGCCGTGAGAAATGGACTTGGTTCATTTCGCCAGACTACCAATTTTACGACCTACTACACCGAAAAAGCGCTTTCTTGATCTTCTACAGTCTATGGGCGGAATTCATAGACCAAACTTGAAAGTCAAGACGGTCTTAAGCTCGTTCTCAAGACTACGATCGATTCATAGTTCTTGCTTAAGACCGACTTTCAAGTTTAATCTTAAGCTCGGTCTTAAGTAAGCAAATAACGTTGCATAGATAAATCTTAAGACCGATTCAATGCACAGTTCTTACTTAAGATTTGTCTTGAGCCAGTCTTGTTCAAGTCGACCAAATAGTCGACTTAAGACGGTTTTATCAGGTTATGTGCTACATTTGGCTGTGTTCGAAAACGTCATCCGAGTGCACAGTATCCTTCCTTCTCTTTCTATCTCAGCGAGTTTGAAGAAGGGAGTATACCCGTGTGTACCCGCGCCCGGGTGACGTTTCCGAACGCAGCCATTGTATTGCGAGTGGTGATGTGTCGGGATTGCTGGGGATTGCGTCATTCTCGCCGTCGTGGCCGGTGGCCGTCATCATCGCGTCGTGTACCGCGACGATTAACCTTAAATAGAGCGACGGGTGCAGTGGTGGTGTTTTACCTCCGAAGAGGTACGACGAGTAAACTCGAGTCGCCGATATTCGAGACGAGGAGGTGTGATGAGGAAAGTGCGTAGTCCTCGATGTGAGAGACGAGCAGCCGAGAACGACGAGGAAGAGCAGAGGGAGCGAGTGCGAAAGGGGAGAGCGAGAGAGCGAGAGAGAGGGACAGCGGACAGGCCGAAGCGTCGCAAGCCAGGAAGTTCCGACGACCGCGACTCCATCAGGGAGTTGGCAACGGTTTCGTCGGGAAGTATCGAAATTGGCGCGAGGGGCGGAGAAGTTAGCTGTGGTCTGGCTCTGGTGATAGCGGCGGAACGGAAAGTCCTAAGGCTCAATCGTTAATGGCTAGCTTTAACGCGTTCAAGTTTCCCAGCAGCAACAATATAAGATTCCAGTGCAACGCGTGTGGTTTGAACGCTGTCC
>JASTWP010003008.1:0-32243 GCA_030770255.1 Temnothorax ravouxi
TTTATTTATTAAAATTTGTAATGTTTTGAAAAAATAAAAATTAATTAGCAGTAATATTAATAGAAAAAAGAAAATAATTTGTTCATTATAATTTATTCAACATTATTTTATTTTGTATTTGTTTGGCGCTCGCCAAATTGTATATATAGTTCTCCTTAGTTTAGTTATGTACATACTATTTTGATTATCTCTCGTTTAACGTATTTCGGGACTCGCGCGAAACGTCGGCGGATCGCGATCGACACGCGTAATCGATGTTTCCGCGACTCACCAATCGGTGCTGCCCTCGTTCACCCCACGAGGGCACCCGTCTAACGAAGAGCAAGTACTCCCGCTCCCGACACTTACAGCGCCGGAGCACGAACACTCTCTCACAAGAAGTCCTTCGTTTAACACGTCTCGGGGTGCACACGCACTACGCTATACCGTCGGATTCCGAGATCCAGAAGGTTCGCCAGATCGACGGCCTTCCGTGCTTGTTTGCTTTGCTGCCTGCTTGCTTGCCGATATTTGCCCGCTGCCTTGCTGCACGTGCCACCACGAGCTTGCACGAGACGGATCCTCGAGGAGACGACGGCATCCCGAACGGTGAGTCGCATGCCTTTTACATCGATTCTCGCTTTCTATTCGCTTTGGGGAGGCATTACACACCTCCCCTGGTCCTTCGAGTCACGCTTATCGCAAATCCGGGGACGGCTCCACCGCCCCCCGAGCATTGGTCCTTCGAGCCGGATCGTCGCGTCATTGAATACCGCCGACCTTTCGCTAGAGTACCTCGTTAAATGCGTTAAAGAGCTATCGCGCAAGGCTTCCCTAGACGTGGAACGCTTTCGTGAAGTTAATTCGCTCGCGCCTTTGCATCTTTATAATCGGAGTAGCTCGCCCGCCACGATATCTCTCGACCGCAGGATCGCTCAATCGCAGGATCGCTCGCGACGGGAATACACGCGCGGAGCCGTGTGCGCCATTATCGCTGATCGCTCGACCGTCGAATTGACGGCACATAATTAAATCGTCATTGTCGCCCAGTTAACAATACGATTGAATATACTAATTAAGGAATATTCCTTCGCGAATATTCCATCGTGCCATCGCACATACATTTCAAACGAGCCATACGTTACTCGCCACCTTGGCGGGCGGACGCTATTGTTTGTCTCTTTTTTTTGCCGTCGGAATTCAGAGTCTTTGTGCCTCGTTGTTTTCGTACACCGTGTGGATCGTTCGAACTGCCATCGACTCAGAATAATATTTCGCTGTCCTTCGACCGTTCTGACTTGTATACGCTATTATAATTCTCTATTATAATAAGTACTGGTCGTTCCTCTTATCTCCTTCGCCTCTTCGCGGTGAAGATATTCAAGTTCTCGCAATTATTAGTCGCTAAATTGCACCATGTCAAAGAACGCACAACCTCGTCGTGAATTGTGCATTCGTCGTATGCGTGAGATCCATGATCTCTCCCTACAAGCCGCAACCGACGCGGCAATGCGCGCAAACTTCCTCGGCCGCTACTCGAGCGTGGCAAAACTCGCGGATGATTTTGAGAGTGCGCATCTGAAAATCGTGCAGGAAACCTCGGATTTCGACGCCGAGGACGTGATTCGGGCCGAGTTCGATAAGATGCACTACGCTGTAAAGGGCCGGTACCACGTGGTCACCGGCGCGCCGCACGGAACCGCACAGACGCAGCCCTCGGGCCAGACCTCGGCTATCAAATTGCCGAAGATCTCGCTTCCGCAGTTCTCGGGCGATCTATCGTTATGGCCTTCTTTCATCGCGTTTTTTAATACGTCGATACATGATAACCGGCAGATTTCCGCGATCGAGAAATACCAATATCTGTTGGCATCGCTGAAGGACGAAGCCCTCAACGTAATTAAAAACTTGCCGTTCGCCGCGGAGTACTATCCGATTGCTTACGACGCGCTCCTCGCTCGATATCGGAACAAAAGGAAGCTTGCGAACTATCATTTACGCTCCATGTTTGAGGCAACACCGCTGAAGACGGAGTCGGCCGAGGCTCTCCAAAAATTGTTAGACGCGTTTACCGAGAATACGCGCGCGCTCTCTCTGATGAAATTCCCGACAGATTCGTGGGATTTTGTTCTGCTGACATTCTTGTTGGACAGGCTTCCGCGTTCCCTTCGGGAAAAATTCGAATCTGCTCACCGGGCTGAGGAAATACCGCGATATGCTCAACTCACGCAGTTTCTGTCAGAACATTGTAAGGTTCTGGAGGCCGCCGCGGGCCCGTCCACTACATCGATCAAACCTAAGCCTAGGTCGGTCTCGTCGTTCGTTACTCATACGGCCGACTGCCCGATTTGCAAGGAACAGCACTACATCTCAAAGTGCCCGCGATTCCTAAAACTCTCGCCGAGGGAGAGACAGTCCCAGGCGCGCGATTCGAAACTGTGCCTTAACTGCCTGCGATCGGGGCACGGAATGAAGAACTGTCCTTCCGCGTGGACGTGTCGAACATGCGGCGCGAAGCATCATACGCTCTTGCATCACGAGCGGAGCTCGGACTCTAACTCTACGACCGAACCCGTGACCGCGACTCCTGTCGCGCAGGACCTCGCGGACGCTCCTCAATCGGAGGAAAAACCGATCGTCACAATGACGAGTCGAGCCGATAGGGTCGTGCTATTATCCACCGTACGAGCTGAGGTGATAGACGCCCACGGCAACGCGTTACCTGTCCGTGTGCTATTGGATAGCGCGAGTCAGGCTAATTTTGTTACAGAAGGCTGCCTTCGGAGAGGCGGCTTCCGTCGAACGCGACACAGCGCGACCGTATTCGCAGTAAATGAGGCTAAGGCGGCCACAACGAGGGGCCTTACCTCTTTCGTAATTCGTGCGCGCGGTCAAGACGATACTCGATTCTCAATCGAAGCTACGGTCCTCCCTCGCATCACCTCGCCGTTGCCTAACGAAAGGATTGAAGTCCAATCGTGGACTCATTTGAAGGGATTGACGCTCGCGGATCCCGAGTATTGCTTGCCCGGTAATATTGACATTTTGTTGGGAGCAGAGTGGTTTGTATCCCTACTGCGTGACGGTCGTCGTAAGGGAGGGAAGGGAGAACCCGACGCTTTCAATACAATTTTCGGTTGGGTACTCACTGGTGCGGTATCTTCGGTGCAAGCCGCACCCCTGCGTTCGTTCGCGACTACACTCGAGTCGATCGAGACCTCAATCGGCCGCTTTTGGCAATTAGAAGAGGTGCCGGACGACACTTCGTGCTCGGAGGAAGATCGCCGTTGTACGGATTTCTTCGCTAGGACCACGTATCGGGATTCCTCGGGTCGGTTCGTGGTTTCGTATCCATTCGCGACAGATCCTCCTACATTCGTCGACTCGCGTTCCATCGCCGTAAGTCGTCTCCGTGCGCTCGAGCGCCGATTCCGATCTAACCCTGAGTTTCGCGTCAGTTATAACGAGTTCATGCAAGACTATCTCGACAGCGGTCATATGAAATTGCTACGTAATCCATTCCCGGCGGATGGACACGTTTATTATTTGCCGCATCACGGCGTGTACAAACTCGATAGCACTACCACAAAGCTGCGGGTAGTTTTCAACGCTTCGTCGCGATGCGCTAACGGACTGTCGCTGAACGACACGTTGCTTAGCGGCCCGAAATTGCAGCAAGACTTGCTCGCAATCTTAATTAGATTTCGCGCCGAACCGGTGGCCCTCACCGCGGATGTGAAGCAGATGTTCCGCCAGATCTGGATAAACCCAGCGCAATGCGACTACCAACGCATTGTCTGGCGTTTTTCAGAGTCAGATCCTATCTTGGATTATATCCTCCAGACGGTTACCTTCGGCGTAACTAGCTCACCGTTCCTGGCGATCTACTGCTTACTCCAGCTCGCGATTCTATATCGGACAGAATATCCCTTGGCCTACGCCGCTTTACTCGAGGCTCTTTACGTCGACGATGTCGTGATTAGCGTTCGTACCGTGGAGCAGGCTCGCGCACTTCGTGACCAGCTGCTATCGCTACTCCGCCGCGCCGGCTTCGAGCTTAGAAAATGGGCGAGCAGCCATCCCGCCGCGTTGGATGGGCTCGACCCTCAGTTATGCAATCAAACAATGTTGTGTTTGAATCGAGCGAGGATCATTCCGTTAAAACCTTAGGCCTACGATGGCACTCACAATCCGATAGTTTCGGATTTCACGTCAATCCGTTGGACCGCAAGTGCACTAAACGTACTATACTCTCGGAGGTGGCGCGTATCTACGACCCCCTGGGATTGCTGGCTCCACTCACGTTCAGCGCGAAATGTCTCATCCAGCGCTTGTGGAAGCTCAAGCTGGAATGGGACGACGAGCCTCCGACCGATATCTGTCGCGATTGGGATCGTTTCCAGGCGGAAATCGACGAGCTCGCTTCCCTACGCATTCCTCGCACGTTTGACACACGCAATGTCATTCGCCGTGAACTGCATGGCTTTTGTGATGCCAGTGAACTGGGCTACGGGGCCGTGATTTATTTACGTTTTGTCACCCGGGATGGTGTAGTCGTTCGTTTGCTCTGCGCGAGATCTAAAGTGGCACCGCTCCGGTCCGTCTCTATTCCACGTTTAGAGCTCTGTGCAGCTTTGCTACTCTCTAGACTCATCACTTACGTGCGTCAAGTCCTCAAGGGACACCTCGAGATCGACGCCGAAAACGCGTGGTCGGATTCCGAGGTGGCTCTTGCGTGGATTCGCTCGTCTCCACACAAGTGGAAGACATTTGTTCGCAACCGTGTCGCTCTTATTCAAGGGAAACTTCCGGTCTCTGCTTGGGGCCACGTCAATACGGAATCCAATCCGGCGGATCATTGCTCCCGCGGACTTTATCCCCGAGATCTGGTAGCTAATACGATGTGGTGGACGGGCCCCGAATGGCTCGTGCACTTCGAGCCCCAAAATGAACCTACCTCTCGTTTAGATATTCTTCCTACGGAGGAGGAACGAATCGCGGTTCTTGTCGCGCTCGATTCACCCGACGTGGTTTATACGTTATTGGATAAATTCTCGTCGTTAGACAAAATCTGTCGAATAATCGCGTATATGTTTCGCTTTGTAAATAGGTTTCGCGTCAAGTCGACTCACGCGTCCTTGGCCATTGATCAGCTCGAGCTGCATTCCGCACTACTGATCATAGTAAAATTAGTGCAAGCGGATGCATTCCGAGAGGAAATAGACCGGCTTAGGGTCGGGAAGGGGATTCCTAAGCCTCTTCTCAAGCTCGCTCCCTTTCTCGATCCCTCGGGCGTCCTCAGGGTGGGCGGTAGACTCGTGCAGTCAGCGCTGCCGTTCGAGAACAAGCACCCCGCACTCCTACCTAGCAAACATCGACTCACGGAGCTCGTGATCGAGCAGATGCACTACGCTCACCTCCACCCGGGTAGACGCGCGATGCAGTACTTATTAGCTCGCAGGTTTTGGATTCTCGGAGTACACCGCGCAATTCGACGTGTGCTTTCGCGATGCCATAAGTGTTTCCGAGCCAATCCTCGCGCTACTCCACCTTTCATGGCGACCCTGCCGGCTGAGCGAGTCAGTCAGGTCAAGCCATTCTCGATTACAGGAGTCGATTTCGCGGGACCATTCTCGTTGGTCACCCGTCGAGCCCGCGGAGTCTCCTCCTTCAAAGCATATGTCTGTTTGTTCGTCTGCTTCGCAATCAAAGCTATTCACCTGGAGGTAGTACTTTCGTTGTCTACGGATTCATTCCTAGCTGCGTTGCAACGATTCGTGGCGCGACGCGGACGCTGCTCGCTCCTTTATAGCGACTGCGGCACTAATTTCGTGGGGGCCGCGCGCGAACTCGAGACTCACATGAGCCTCGCGGCGGAGCGAGAGAGAATCAAGTGGACATTCAATCCTCCCTCAGCGCCCCACTTCGGGGGCCTCTGGGAGTCGGGCGTCCGGTCTTTCAAAACCCACCTGCGACGAGTGGTGGGCGACCAAGTCTTGACGATCGAGGAGTTTACTACGGTTCTCGCACAAATCGAGGCCGTCTTGAACTCTCGTCCCCTCTGCCCCGTGAGTACCGATCCGTCAGACCTCGAGGTCCTATCCCCGGGGCATTTCCTTACCATGGAGCCCCTGGTATCCGTTCCCACGCACGACGTGACTCCCGTGCCTGTTAATCGTCTGAGTCGATGGCAGCTCATTCAGCGAATCCACCAGGACTTCTGGAAACGCTGGCACCAGGAGTATCTCAACACGCTCCAACAGCGTCCCAAATGGTTGAACTCCGTGAATCAGATCGCTGTCGGCTCGCTGGTCCTCATCAAGGACGCCAACATGTCCCCGTTACGTTGGAAACGTGGACGCGTGGAGGCGCTACACCCGGGTAGCGATGGCGTCTCACGTGTCGCCACGGTGCGGGTGGCGGATGGCTCGGTCGTGCGTCCCCTTGTGAAATTGTGCCCCCTACCAATGGGCACCGTTCCACAGGCGACTGTCACCGTTTAAATTTTAAAATACAACACGTTGTATTTTGGTGGGCGGTATGTTTGGCGCTCGCCAAATTGTATATATAGTTCTCCTTAGTTTAGTTATGTACATACTATTTTGATTATCTCTCGTTTAACGTATTTCGGGACTCGCGCGAAACGTCGGCGGATCGCGATCGACACGCGTAATCGATGTTTCCGCGACTCACCAATCGGTGCTGCCCTCGTTCACCCCACGAGGGCACCCGTCTAACGAAGAGCAAGTACTCCCGCTCCCGACACTTACAGCGCCGGAGCACGAACACTCTCTCACAAGAAGTCCTTCGTTTAACACGTCTCGGGGTGCACACGCACTACGCTATACCGTCGGATTCCGAGATCCAGAAGGTTCGCCAGATCGACGGCCTTCCGTGCTTGCTTGCTTTGCTGCCTGCCTTGCTTGCCCGATATTTGCTTGCTGCCTGCCTTTGCCCGCTGCCTTGCTGCACGTGCCACCACGAGCTTGCACGAGACGGATCCTCGAGGAGACGACGGCATCCCGAACGGTGAGTCGCATGCCTTTTACATCGATTCTCGCTTTCTATTCGCTTTGGGGAGGCATTACACACCTCCCCTGGTCCTTCGAGTCACGCTTATCGCAAATCCGGGGACGGCTCCACCGCCCCCCGAGCAGTATTCAACATTTATATTTTATCATTACATAATACTTAACATTTCTATATATTTCTTAATATTTTTAATAATAATGTAATCCACAAAAATAAACCTTTTATTATTTGGTCAAGAAATGTTTTAAAAATAAAATAAAAACATTTTGTAGAATTTAATTAAATAAATTCAAAACTAAACATAAACTTAAACGAAGAAGGAGAGGCAGCAGCGCGAGCGAAGACAGTGTTGTATCGTTTCTTCGCAAGGGAAATAAATACAGAAAAGAGGATGATAGAGCAGTAGCAATAAACGAAAAAGGATGATTCACACGCACTCATCTCATGACTCTCTCTAAAAGTAACGACTGAAAGACTCTAGGCTGTACATAAAGTATAAGATAGGTATGTTCGGTGTTTTAAAAATGAAAAAATTTCTTATTAATGCAAAAAAAATTATACCTACGAAAAAAGTAAATCATATAGGCAAGGCTACTCTTTCAGTGTTTTTTGGAACTAAACTTAAAATTTACTTTTTAAATTTAATTTAAATTTACTTTATAAAATGAAAACAAAAATAAGAAGTCATTTATGGAAAGAAAAATAATCAAATATGCATATTAAAAAAATTTAAAAAGAAAGATTCATTTCTTTATAAAATTGTTAATGCAATTAAGGATCGATATAAAACAATCCATTTGATGATCTTCAGGAACTTTGCCCAATCCTAAGGCTATACCACTCATCATATTTTCTACTGCATCAGATAATTTTGGTTTTGTCGGTTCTGATACTGATGTTAGTTTTTTATTTAGTGCAATGTCCAGTGTGTTAGCTAAGAAGGAGATGTTTTCGGATGATTGTACCACTGCTGCATCTACTTCATTACTTGTCTGGTGTTTTCTTTTTTTAGTATTATCTGCTGGTGGTGTCAGTTTTTGAGGTGTGATAGCAGGGAGTACGACTTTTTGCATGCTTCTGTATATAATGTCTTGTGAAGTTGACGAGTTGGAAAGTGATACTGAAGACAATTCCGTGGAATCTGCTATAGATGCTTTCTCATTTTCAGTTAAAAATTCTGGATGTGCAACAATTAAAATTATTAATATAATGATTGATATTCTTTTACAGTAGGCTCATATAAATGCCTTCCCGAGATAATTAGGTACAATTCAGGCAGACGAATCGCATTTAAGTATTCGTACGATATTTAGATCTTATTCGTCTACCGGGAATTTACGAACCCTACTGTATAACAAAATATCGAAGTCTTAGCACCAGTTATCATAAATAATAATAAAAAAAACGTTAATCATATGCAATATTTTACAATTATTTAATCATTTTTATACCTAAAGATTCATTATTCAAGTCAATATTCAATATTACATCTTGCTTTCTTCTGAAGTTATTGGTGGTGTACATATATGATTGCAGGTGTTGATGCAGCACATTGTGAGCTGGAAGGCTGCGAGCTAGCACGTTGCAAGCTATAGAGTTGTGAGCTACTAAAATGCGACATTTGTGAAGCTATAGCTTTCTTGCGCTTCGGAATAACCGGCTGGAAATTTGATGATGTCCTGTGCAAATAATTCATCTTAAACAAAACTTATACATAACGGATACCTTTCAATTATTGTAAAGCAAATAGAAGAATGCAAGCATAAATTTTATAATTATTGTTTTTATAATGATTCAATTACTGTCCAGGTTGAATATGATCAGCTAGAAACATTAGATCTTTGTAGAGTATCCAATTGGACGTGTACGGCACATGATCTGCCCCTGCACCAGATCTTGCCTGCGACTGCGTTACTTTCCGGCGCTCTTTACCAAATTTTTGACGCAAACGATAAAACATTTTTTCTGCATCAATTCCTGCAAATACACAATACATTGTATTCGAAAAAGAAATCTCTTAATCAGTTTCCCAAATCTAACCTCACTTTTTCAACGTTATTCACTTACCAGTCATTGGCGGTATTAAGGCTGCCCCAATACTGTTCCATATCTGTATTTTCATACTTTTGTTACTATAATCTTTGTGTTTTTTCTGATACAGCAACAAATTTGGTTGAACCAAATTAATTAATGATTTCCATATTTCGATTTGAGATTCTGATACATTCTGATCATGACTATCATTGTCAAAAGCGCTGTCCAACACATCGTCCTCGTCTAACATTGTTTAATTCTTTCATTTTATATCAAATTTGTACAGCATAAATTTTATATTAAATATTTTCAGAACACTGAAACGTAGTTTACACTCCCGGAAACTCGAATCTCGCACATTTGCCGTATTTTCCTCCTGCGCTCTAATTGGTCGAACGTAAGAAAAGCAGGAGTAGGAGTAAGACGAAATGGAAATTATTCATTTCGCTTACGCCCTTACTCTTACTCCTTACGCCGCTCTTAATACTTAATTTAGGCTTACTCTACGTAATGTAGACGGATCAACTTCTTATTGTAGATCGGGCATAATTGAACATTTGCGGAATTAGCTCACATCTGCAGTGTCTATACAGCCGTGTGAGTTCGCCGAAGATAAATTACGAATATACAATGGTTGACTCTTCTTATGTCTGTTTCGTGAGGCAAATTTATCATTTTTATCTATTTTTATCCGCACTAAACACCGAGACTTTGGGTCGAGAAAGAAAGAATTTTGAAAAAGACAACTGGGCTGTAATTATCATCGAGAATCACCGTAAAGGAATAATAGTTAAATGCGATGTAAACCCACTCTGTTAAATTCGTAGTGTCAAATTATACTCAATCTGAGTAATTTTTGACCATTTGATCCTATAGGTGCTCCTGCTCAATATAGTAATTAACTAAAACAATGTTAATTTAACTAATTGTAAACCAATAAAATGAAAAAAAAATAACAGTGTTTTGTGTTAAAATAATAATTTTCGACACATATGGTAGTTAAAAATAATAAAATGTTATTTAACCAAGGTTTTGGTTTAAATTTCATCCTTTAACATTTTACAGTGCAATAGTAAACTTCACGCAGTATGACAAGAGATTGGCAATAGATTTGTTTAGATATCACAAAAATCCGGTATCATCTCTGCCCGCATTAAACTTTGTGCCTTGTGCTGGCAGAGTCTGCCAGTTATAATCCGACAACAGATTGTAGGCAAAAACCGAAGAAAATTCGTCATTTCATAAACATTTATTTAAATGAACTACATCATTCAAATAGTCACGAAATAATTGAGCGGATGAGCTGTTTCTGCAGTCAATCCGCTATTGTTCTATTAATAGTATTTTTTACATTTCTGCTGATATTCTATTGACAATTTGCAGCAGACACTTTCAAAATCTCGACAGATTCGGCTGTCCGGGTTATTGTAACTAATGTTGAAAAAAATAAGAAAATACAGCTTCAAAAAAAAGTAGTCAACGTTACCGGTTCAGTTAAGTAAGCAGAATTCATACTGTAAGCATAATTTCCTAAACCTAAACCCTAAACCATTATTATATTATACCCGACTCTGTATTAAATTATGTGGAAGACATGGCGGATATACTATGTGAAAGACGCAGAAGATATACTGTATTTAAATGGAACAAGGAAACTGCTTCTTCACCCGATTTTTACTGCAATATACATAGTGGACTAGCGAATACAAAGTGGTGGTAAAGTGCAAATACGGAGTGACTGCTCATTTTATCGACGATGAGTGGAACATCCACGCTCTCGTTGTAGATTTTATACCTTCATATGGTCGGACACTCTGGTCGAGACATTGCCGAAATCTTCTACAACAGCTTGAAGGAATGGAATCTTCTTTCAAAAGTTCAAGGTATAACCCTCGATAATGCATCGGCAAATACGAAGTTCATGACGGAGCTGGCAGCACTCATGTCTGCTGAGGATATTAATTTCGACCCAATCAATCAACATTTTCGATGTTTTGCTCACATTATAAACTTAGCTGTTAATGATATGCTCAGAATAATACAATCAAATATCGATAAAGTAGACGAAAATACGGATGAAGAATCCGACGATGACGAAGAAATTTCTTCTGACAATGGTACAAGGACACTTACAAAGCTTAAAAATCTTTTTCGAAAAATAAAATATTCAGAGCAGTGGACGAACAAGCTGAAATCATGTTGCGAAACAACAAATTCTCCAATGTGTACGCCAAATCTCGGAGTAGCTACACGATGGAATTCGGTTTGCGATATGATTGACTCGGCGCTCCAGATGAGACAGGCTCTAAATTTGTTGTGTGAAAATAACGAAATTTTAAATATCTATCTTTTATCAGCAATGGAATGGTCTCTTTTAACCGAACTGATCAAATTCTTACGAGATTTTAAAGTTCTATCCACTGCTCTTGGTGGCGAAAAGTACGCAACGTTACCGCTCGTTGTAATTGGTATCAATATGATGCTCGATAAGCTAGAAAAGTTTATTCTATCGCATCAAGAACCAACAGATAGTTGTGTTGTGAGAATTGTTCGCCAAACGGTTATTGAGGCCCGAAACAAATTAGTTAAACATTACACGAAATCTAATTGGATTTATTGCGTAATTCTTATCCTCGATCCGCGACATAAAATCGAAACTTTCCAACGAACGACATGGGTAGAGAAATGGCTAAAGAATCGATAAAACAATTTGAACTAATATATCGGACTAAATACTACGAACCTAAAATGGTTGCTCAAACCAGTCTTGATACATCACACACAAATTTTGAGATAACTTTCGAAAGTGCTTCTACTAATACACCGGATGATATATTAGATTTAGGATTGCTTTTTGAATCGAATACATCTGATCAGATCTTAAGTACAAATTGGCGAAAAGAATTGGACGATTATTTACGCCTTCAACGAGCTGGTAAAGACGAAAATATTCTTATATGGTGGTGTCAACATGAGAAGCAATTTCCCATATTGGCTTCGATGGCAAGAGATTTCTTCAGCATTCAGGCTACATCTGTTCCCGTGGAACGTTTCTTTTCAAAGGCATCGTTAGTAATACGTAAACATCGTAATCGACTCAACAACAAATCAGCACGAAGCTTATTATGCTTAAATTCGTGGCTCACTTGCAGCCTATCTTCAAAAATAATCGCAAAACTCGAAAGTAACAAAAAAGAAATGGAAAAAAATGTTTAATAAATAAATATTTAAATGTTTATTGTTTAATAAAGGTTCTTGTCTCTGGGCTTGCGCGAGCAACGATGCGATGATCGAAATCGCTATCCGACGTTTATTAAGATGTTTTTTTACACAAAGTACATGTCAGCTCTGAGGTGTCAGAGGTAGTCGCGTTATTGGTTTTAATAAATAAAAATAAATAAATAAATAAATAAATAAATAAATAAATAATAAATAAATAATAAATTAATTAAAATTAAATTAAATTAGAATATTACTGAGAATTTCGTCTTGCGATTGCCCGAGACACTTCAGAGCTGAAATAAATCTATCGGCGGTGTCGCGCAACGCATGGAGCTCGGCGGCAGATTCTCACGACATAAATTGGTCGACGGAAGTAGATCGGTTTGGACTCACAGGGGGTTCCTCCAACCATTCAGTCATAAGTGCAATGCGTTCTCCTGATTTCGTTCTCCTGAGAAAATAGCTCTCGTGACCTCTGCAACCAAAGATCGAATGTAAGTTGGCCGGATTATTCGTTATGCCAAACTTAGCTCAACTCAGAATGATGGGTATTCACAGAGGTCGAAAAATTACCTGAACACTGACGAATTCTCTATATTAGATTAGTAAATCCTCGAAAGGATTACTTTTCTGGTATACGCCCGCAAGGATATTCTCTCTTTCATCCAGTAATAGCGGTATCGTCCTACGAGTGAACTCGATATTGTAATGGCGACGGTCGTCCTTCAACACTCGCTATGGTAGTGGCGACGGTCGTCCTTCCTTCTTCGTATCTCAAATTGCCGAACGTCTATCGTTCCTTCGTTATCGAACGCAAATGTCCTCTTTCCAATATACGTCAAGTTTTCGCTTTGTGAGTTAACTACAAGGACTCGAAGGCAGAAGTATAGATTGCCAAATATTGCGATGTTTAACGCGGTATCTAATTACTGACTCCAAGTATCCTTCAACGAAGCGATCCTTGAACGGATTTTTCCGAGCGTATAATTAAGCCGTCCGACTTTTTTAAAGTTCTCAAGGGAACGAGACACCATATGCAGCAGCGTAATTTGTTTGGATAATTGTTTATTTATTATGACGTATCAGCTTATCACTTTCTATTGAGAGTCAATAGATGATTGTTCCGCGCACAATCGGCACGGTTAAGCAGCACGGAGATCGGTTAAAGTTGCTTGGCAAAATGAAATTTCACCAGTCACTGAACTTGAGAGTGACTGTACGTTGAGAGTCACTGAACTTTTTCAAAGTTAAGTCCGAAAGCATGGTATTCCAATCCGGCTCGAAAGACCAGAATTTTGTCTCGATATGGACTTGCGCGAGCAATAATGCGATGGTCGAAATCGCTATCCAACGTCGTGTAATTCGATTCGGCTCGCGATTCTCGCCGTTGAAAGTCCGCTCAAGACGGAATTCACCTGACCGCGCTCCGAAAAGTGCGCCAAAAACTCGCGGTGCTGCGCGATGACTGCGAACAGCGGAATTGAGAAGTTTCCGCGTATCCGACGGGTTCGCTTGACAAAATCTTTCTGGGCTCCGGAATCGCCTCGCTTCCGCGCTTCAGCGTTCCCGTCAGGACAATTAATTCACACGAGCCAATCACGTCATCTAGCTACATGAAATTACGCGAGATTTATTGTCGAGCGAGGGTCACCTCCCTCGTTTACATTTTTTTTTAGTATACAAAGGATTCGTGAAAGCGAGCGAAATCACCGCCGAACATGTTTCTTCGTTTATCGCAACGGGATGGCGCCATCGATTTAATTTACGATCATTTATTTGACCGATTGATTTTTCACGCGGAGTTTGCAACAGTCCTGTTTAATAAATATTGGTTGAATCTTTAGTAATTAATTAAAAATAATAAATTAATTAATAATAAATTAATAATTAATCAATAATTCGTTATTAATTAATTAAATATGCGTTTTGTCTCTAAGCATAATTTCAAGCGAGATTTCAAGATTCTCGTTTTGTCTCGCTTGTTTTTTTGTTTTCTTGATTTCGAGACAAATATAAAACTTCATGTTAAACGATCGAGACAAGATCTTCAACTGAATAATAAATGCAAAAAAAATCGAGCGAGATGCTTGACAGTCTCGTCTCATACCGAATCACTACTCGACGTGGCTTTCTGTCTGACACGCGCGCACGCCTTTTTCTGTACTCCGCTCACGAATTAGAAATACACACTTTATATCCGATTTCTCAGTCTCTATTATTTACGGATCCAACATTTATATGATTACTGCCTCGTGCGGCAGTTTTGCAGTTTTCATATTTTGAAAAAAAATCAATATACGCGTGACAGTAATAATGCCAATATCTTTAAAATAAAAAAAAATTCCAACAGCATATAAAATACACTTATGTAACCACAATCATCGAAATTTAATTACTGTAAATTTAAATTTATAACAGATTTCCGAAAAAAAGGAATATCGCAAATAATGGTTCGATTATGGTAGAATTGATGAAAAAGTTTTGAGGACTTCTACTAAATTATGTTCGAATCACTTTAAAGAAAATAATATAATTCAAAGAGAGAGTTAGGCGTTTAGTTGCCAAACCTGATGCCGTCCCAACGATTATCGAGAAAAAAAAGGAAAAAAAACTGTTATTTTGGCAACATAAATAAAACTGAGGACAAAGTGGACACTGTATCTGACGGTATTAGTGCACTAATAAGATGGATAAGAAGACGTCGGATTTACTTCGTGAGTGGGGTTACGAAGAATACATTGAAATCTTCAAAGATTTGTATACTTTGATATAACTAATACGAGATTCTATTTTAAATGCTACTTATATGGTGTAAATTATACACTAGTTTATTATAATTCAATGGCTTGGTACTGAGCAGTCTAGTGTTGCATACTGTATTATATTATTAAATTAAGACTATTAATTTTGTAGCCAATGAAATTGATTATGAGGCTATAAGAATTATAAAGGTATCCGATTTTCAGCACATAATACCAAAGGCAGGGCCTAAAGCCAAATTTTGTGATAAACTTGAGATTCATAAGTTTGATCCATTATCAACAGAAGTATGTTGTAAAGATTTTAGTGGCACCTAGAAAATCATAAGAATATTAAGATATCTTAAGGGCCAATTTCTTCACCGTTGGATAACTCTATCCTTTGGTTAACCTCACTCTTCATCTCTTTCTAACTACCCCCTTAGAAAGTGATGGACATTTTGTCTTGTTATTAGAAATCCTTTCTGAGAGTGTACTTGTACTGCAAAAATGGTTAGGTTTTGTTGCATTTGCAAGCTGGAATATGGACAAGAACATGACGCATCCTTTCACAGGTAACTATATGTAAAAATTTTTATTTTTTACAAAAGTTTATAGGTTAAACTATAATTATTTTATAACTATTTTTAACTAACTTTTTAAAATGTTATTCATTATTTTTAAGTTTACCGAAGAATGAAGAAAATAGAGGAAAATGGTTTAAATTTATTGGTCGCACGACAAGCCGAACTAGTTGTAGCAAACATTTTGAAGAGGCCGATTTTATATATAAAATATATGGACATGAGGTCAAAAGATATCTGAAACCAAGAGTGTGTCCATCAAAACTGCAAAGCACTGAGTAGGTATATTTCATATGAGTAACAGTATCAAATAATACGTAAAATTGTAATATATATTAAAATATTTTAAATAATAATTTTATTTCTATTTTTAATCATACCACATTTTAATGCAGATCAAACGCTTCAATTTCGACCGGTTCTATTGTAACTTTGTAAATATATGTACCCATAAATATCTTTGGCCAAATAACAAATATCTCCTCACATAATTTCATTGATATTGTTTAAAATAAATAAAGAGTTACAATTTTTTATAATTGTAAAATTTTAAAATGCGAAAAAGTTTGGGTACCTTCTATAAAAACAACACAATAAGAGCATTCAGAATGCATTTAAGTAAACATGGGATGTCTCCCGAAAAAAATCGCACACTAGGTACCTAACAAGCTACGGAACCATTACACAGACTTATCCAATTATAAGGTAAAATGTAATAAATGCGGTACAATAATAAATTCGAGATATTAAACGTTAAAGTGGACAGGAATCAGGTTATGATTCCTGTCATACCGCCAAGATGTAGCAACATTGAACATGCTCCGTGGCCGCACGCGCAGCGAAATAGAAGTGTCCCAGTTATGTCGTAGCTGTCAGAATTCGCAAAATTATTTAACATTTTGTTATAAAATTATTTTAATAAAGTAAAGCGCGTCACTAACCTATACAGTCAAATACAAAATATCTGCTTTTAAAGCAGAACACACACACATACGCACGCACGTGATGAACAAATATCGGAATTAATATCAAGGAAATCAATTTGGAACAAAGCAAAATTTGATAAATTTGATAACTCAACCCATCTTTATTATTCTAAGTTGATTTTCTTGACAAGAAATAATGAACTATATCTATAACATCCACCTTGGGAATTACCTCCAAACCCAAATATTTTTAAGTTAATCTTAATATCTTATATATCAAAAGTTCTTCAAATTAAATTAGATGCATTGAATATTCTTAAGACACTTCTGAGAAAAAAATTCTATAAAGATCGCCGTCGCGGCGTCGGGCGCCGTCACGAATAACATTTTTAAGGATGCGGAAAGCAGCATGCATCATCAAATATATGAACAGCATTCTTCCGAAGTTTCCACTGCTTCAAAGCATAATAAAATTTGAAAAGACCATAGAACGAGATAATATTGTAAAAAACTTAAAAAAAGAAATTCAAAATTTAAAGAAAAAAAATGAACATTTTTCGAATTTAGTTCGGAATTTAGTAAAAGAAAATCAAGAAAATAACATAATACTTGATATTCTACATTTTCTTTTACTAAATTCCGAACTAAATTCAAAAAATGTTCATTTTTTTTCTTTAAATTTTGAATTTCTTTTTTTAAGTTTTTTACAATATTATCTCGTTCTATGGTCTTTTGATGGAAGTTTCAACATTTTTAGATTTGCCCATAAACATTGTAGAAGAAAGTAAAACCAATAAAAAACAATTTTTTGGCATCGTGAAAAAAGATTAGAAGGCAAGATAGCAGAGCGCTCGAAAAGAGACAACCGTGTTACACAGGTAAGGTGACGCTTCTCTTTAAGGCTCCTTACGCAATATTATAGTATTTGTACTAATACTAAATATTTTGAAAAATATGTGGTGTACCTCTGGAAGAAAACTAGCAAGTTAATGTATTTCTTCTGAAAGACAAAATATTCCAACTGTAGTCAGATAGACTCGAACCCGAGTCCTCGCAGTTTATGAGTCACCTTTGCCACTAGACCACACGCTTCCCTACGAAGACAAAATGTTGAAGAATACTGTTGAGTTATCAACAATCCATAAACCATTATTAATTTCTAAAGAAGGGAAAAAGAAACTAAAATTGAAAAAAGAGAAAAAAAAAATTTCCATTATTTTCCATTTCTAAGATCAAGATGTCCATACAACTTTTTCCAATCATACGAGACAAACATCAGAATTATTTAAAGATATTTAAATGTAAAATGTATTGGTAACAATGCAATAATAATTTATAACCTATCGTATGAAAAAGCATGAAAATTAGCTGATAGAAAATACCTAGTCCTTTGAGTAATGTCTCGATTGCGCAGCTACCCTCTTAACAAAGAAATTATTAGAGAAAATAAGAAGCAACTAACGTACTTCGTTCCCGTGGCTGACATTAGGATTTTGTATATTTCATTTCCCGTATCTGACATGCTTGACACATTTTTGCTTCAACAACAGATCTGTTGTCATATATAATAAGATCAAGTCGACTATGATTACATAAAAATATGATCATATCACGCCAAATTTCGGATCTGATTACATATAATCATATAAAATTAGATCTTTTCATATCTAATTTAGATCCTTTCATATTTAATAATATATTTTAAATCTGACCATATTATACCCATTTTTTTTCTCGGGTATTTCGAAATATAATATTCGAAATATGTATTATTATACATGTAAACTACAATTTCATTAGTGTTTATATGTTCAGCGTTTAAAAATTATGACTTTAATGTTGCTTTCAAATATTAAATAAGTCACATGGAACGCGTGATTCTGTGATATCCCTCCTCCACCTACTGCGTCGGAAATGATCGGAAACAAATAAAGAAAATTTTTCGGAATAGTTTTGATCTACCACACAAACTGTATTTACGAATAATAGTAAAACATTTGCTTCACATAAATTTTAACAATTCCTACGAATAAATAGTAAACATAAAGTATACGGCTTCGTATAATATAGCAACAAATGGTCAGACTGAACGTTTTATACAAATGCTTAAACAAGTTTTACGTCGTATAAACTGTGATTCTTTAAATGTCGATTTAGCATTAAATAACGGAAATGATTGTAATTTAAAAATAAATCAGTTCTTATAAATTACGTATCAAAAACCGCGTTGTTACTCTCATAGCCAAATCACTATATTGATTTTTTATTATCAAGAGCCTTAAAAAATTTTAGCATTAAATAAACTATTATTACAGTATAGAACAATGCCATATGCAATAACAAATATGTCTCCTGCGGAAATGTTCTCAACAAAAAACTATGCACTAGATTAGATGTAATGTTACCTATCATATAAAATAAAACTGTTAGAAGCTTTCGGTTGATTGACTACATTTTTTTCGCTTTCGAACAACAAAAAGTGTTAAATTTAATAACTTCTGACTGAGTTATATTCCTTTTGTGTTCCGACAAAAACTAACATAATAAATCCAAACTCTTAGTAATACAAACTCGTTAAGTACAAATTTCTCGTGCGGAGAGAGAGTAGCGTGTAGGAATTATTCGAAAGACGAAAAATGGAAATTTGATAGAATTACAGATCGATTGAGAAAGTTGCATTATAAGATGTCGTTCGATGATGGCTGTTCCTAGATAAGACATGTAAGTCAAATGCGTTCCATAGAAAGTAAACACTCCTGTAGAGTCCCAAACTAATGATTATTACTAGAGTTTTAAATTGCATGAACGGAATGAACAAAACGATGTTTTCAAGAGATATGCCGAACAATCTCGAAACAAAACACAAATTAATATCCGCGTTTCTCTACAGACTTCTGTCTGTATAATCATCTTTTTGATCAAGTGCAACATACACCACGACACGAGAGTACGAACATTTTAAAGCGTTCATTGATAAGTAGTCAGGTCGTTAGAAAACGACCGGATTACTTATCAATGTATGCAGCAAAATAACTTTTTTCTTTAAAAAGGGTAGATGTGTGTTCATATTACGCGCGCTCTGGATTAGACGCTCTAAGATAAGACGCGATGAAGTAACTAGATAGACAAAGTACTGCAATCACAGACATCTGTATTATACATCCATGAACAACGATTCGTCCAATACACGGACCTTATAGATATGGACTGGCAACTGCCTACAGTTTATTATAACGTAAGGAAGAAGTTAGAGAAAGAATAATCTTCTCTCTTTTTTCTTTCCATACTTCCGGACACTTTGGAGAGAGAGAAGTACATTTCTCTCTCTTTTCCTCTTTCGGTGCTTCCAGACACTTTAGAGAGAGAAGTACGTGACAAGATGTGCTATGTATTGCCAGTCCATGGTCAATATTGCCTTAAATTTCGCTACATGCTTTTTGCTCACCAAATATCGTAGGCTCAATTTTTGAACATTTAAGTAATTAAGAAAAAACGCAAGAGACCGCGATAAAAACATAAAAAACAAAAAATATATATAACTAAGCAAACACGAAAGCAGATAGAGAAATTCTACGTGAATCAGCTGATTACGGTAATTATATTTTTGTAACAATTAACCTGCATATCTATAAGATCTATGGTTCCATACCTGACTAGTGAAGCAAGTCCGAAAGATACCTCCTCTGTTCTATCCATTAAATTCATGTATGTATGCGTCACGTATGTGTATATACTAAATTGCTACTCCTTTATACCGTATCAAAAAGATGGATTCCAAAAAATATGTATCACATATATATGACGAGTAAGCATCTGCGCATCCGTGGCGTAAATAAAAGAAAAAATAGTAGATATGTAACACATATTGCTTGAAATTCAACCAATTAAGTAACATTCGTATCTTTTACGTAACGCATGAGTTATGTACACACTTTTCAGATTCACGTGGAAGTGATTTTGTGGAAATTAGCAGTCCTATTTTAAAAAAGGCGTGTTAACTGAGTGAATTTCGTTTGTATCGAAAAATTGAAGCCTCTTTTCCGCGATGCCGATTGGTTATCTCGATGCGTTGTGTGCGAGTTATTACTTCGAGTTATTACTTCATTTGCAGCTGTCATTGTATATTTTGACAGTTGTGTGTATCATGGGTTAATAGTGTAATAGTAATAGGATAATGTTAAAGCTAAATAGCGCGCGCGAAGCGCGCGTCTGTAGTGTCTAGTCTAGTATATAATATATAGATGTCTGTAATCGCAATTCATAAGACTCAATGCTTTAGCATTTAGCATTTACACTTATCTTATTACATAATGTAACATAGCTACACGTTAAGTGCAATTTTCCTAACCTGATTCT
The DNA here is from genome assembly GCA_030770255.1 of Temnothorax ravouxi. NCBI lineage: Eukaryota > Metazoa > Arthropoda > Insecta > Hymenoptera > Formicidae > Temnothorax > Temnothorax ravouxi. Next base: position 20,872 of record JASTWP010003008.1, read on the forward strand.
GTGTGTGAAACATTATATGTATGTACGCGTTTCTTTGTGTGGTCGCATAGTTGTAGAGTCAAAATGGCGGATATTTTATCTATCTACTTTAGACTTAGACTTTAAAATGCGCTATTAACAAGTGAACGCAATAAGCATAATTCCGTTCGTTCTTTTGCTATTTCCGCCATTGCACATCTGCTTCCAGATACTTAAGCCTGGGTTTTATATGGTGCCCGCATGGCCACGCGCATGGTACGTAAATTGTATCCTTATTCTGTGTAATAAAATTGTATATTGTGTTGTCATATTAATTTGCAATAGTTATTTAAATTATCCACAGAAATACATAATAAAAAGGAAAATGAAAACGGACCTAAAACTAATAATAAAAGAAACAGAGAAAGATTGTACAGATAACATCACTTATCTACTCTCTTGGCATACACCGAACAGAAGCGTACTTGAACTTCATTTCTAACATCCGCACTATGTAAGTGCTTCTGTAATATCAATTTTATTGCTCAATGTGACGAATTTATCCTTTAAGGCTCCTAGATAGTCACCGCGGTCATATTGAATTTCTTACTATCGAGGCAAGAAATTACCCTATTTTGTCCTACGTGACATTCTCAAATAAAAAGACATTTCAATAAAAAATTACTGTAGATCATTTCAGAACACTTCCAAAATTGACCGGGGACTATTCTTTGCCCTCGACAATAAACAAACAACCATAAAACGAGCCTAAACATACGAGAAAACAAGCCGTTTGACAACTATCGAAAAGAGTGGAAAATGTTCCTCCGCATATGTATTCCTTGCAAATCTTACTCCTCGGTCAATTTTACGAGTTTCACGAATACATTAAATATTACAGCACAAGTATAAGGCAAATAATAACGAAATACCATGCAGGACAAAATAGGTTGTCAACATGTCACAAAGAATAGAATTCTCCATTGGAAGAGAGTTCTTATTTTTACTGCGACGGTACGTCGCCACCGTCAACGCGAAGTTCTCGGCTTAGGGACCAGGAGCCTTAATAAAAAAAGATTTTTCTAAAGATATCGGTTAGTTGGTCTTCGCTTAAAACATATCTTATATCTATTTCTTCGTTTGCATATTTTTCGCGTATAAAATAACATCTATATGTTTCGGAACTCAGTTCTTTTAACACGTTTAATTGTACTTTAATTGTACTGTAATTGTCAATACAAATGTTTGAAACTGTTGTATTTAACCCTTTAGGGGCCACACATCGATCCTATTGGAGAGAGAGAGAGAGAGAGAGAGAGAGAGAGAGAGAGAGAGTAAAATGTTATAATTTATAAAATAGTCTTAAAAGACGTCCCTGATTTTTAGTTTTTGTTTTTCCTGTTTTTCTGTTTTTTGTTTTTTCCTGTTTTTTTCGTTTTTTGTTTTTGTTTTTTGTTTGTTTTTTTTATGTACACAATTATGTACACAGGCCCCTAAAGAGTTAAGTAACCAAGTTGAAATAAAAATCCATCTTCTTTGGACATTTTTACAATAAAAAATAAAAGATAATAATGATCGTAATGATGATCACACCACTTTCGTGTATTTAGATTGTATATTTTATAAATTCGTTGCGCCTAAGCTCGCTCGCCACAGATAGAACGAGCCAATTGGATATCTTTCGGCATGATAGTGACTCGCTTTAGCCTGAATAGCGCACAAGTTTGTATCTTCGAAAAGAACAAGGAAAAGTACAAAGTAACGCCTCGCTAGCTTCTTGAAGAGCCATTACAGCAGAACTTTAGAAGTAAAGGTCAGTCTTGAAATCCTAAGCGATCTCACGGACGAGTCGTTGGAATGGCAATTTACAGATAATTCCGTACTTTCTTCACTTATGCAGAATCTGCACACATCAGAATAACCGCCGAAAAAGAAGTCATTTTCATTACAGTTCCAAACAACACGAAGGTAACCGTTAGTAAACTGTCAGTCGACAAAAGAAGTCTAACGTCGGCTTCAAGGTTAGACTGAATGTCACAGGGTGAAGTCCATCATGGTGAACAATTCGCGCAGTACCTCCTCTTCTCAAGCGCTCATCAACACGTGTTGTTATTTGAGATATTCTTCTTCAATCTCAAGCCGGTATCACTGGTCCCTCGTGTAAGTGTTACTGTCTTGCAGAAAAAGCAAACCGTCTGATAAAACAATGCTGAGACAGTTCTTATACGCAGTGTCCCACTTGGCGACAATGTACTTTCGGATCTCCAACGTGCTGCTGTACGGAACAGGTTGCTGAAGAAAACCCGTCAGTCTTGGAAGACAGGCAACAGTCGTTGAGATAGAGATAATGCGTTTCTCAGCGTCTAAGAAATTTGCTGGACAGGATCTGCTTTACAAAGGTTTGGGTTTGATTCAAACAGCACACTTGTATATATGTCGCCTTCCTCGAAAGATATTTTTCTATCACATCAAGCAATATCACCGGTCCCTCGTGTAAGCGTTACTGTCCTGCAGAAGAAGCGAACAGTCTGGTATGACAATCCTGAAACAGTTCTTATACGTAGGATCCCACCTGGCGACAACGTATTTCTAGATCTCCGACATGCTGCTGTACGGAACATGTTGCTGAAGAAAACCCGTCAGCGTCTTGGAGGACAGGCAACAGTCGTTGAGATAGCGATAATGCGTCTCCCAGCGTCTAAGAAACTTGCTGGACAGGATCTTCTTTACGAAGGTCCGGGTTTGATTCAGGCAGCACACTTGTATATATGTCGCCATTCTCGAAAGATATTTTTCTTCCATATCAAACAGTATCACTGCTACCTCGTGTAAGCGTCTTGCAGAAGAAGCGAACCGTTTGGTAGGACAATGCTGAGACTGTTCTTATACGCAGAATCCCACCTGGCGACAACGTACTTTCGGATCTCCGACTGTTCCTGCTGTACGGAACAGGTTGCTGAAGAAAACCCGTCAGCGTCTTGGAGAACAGGCAACAGTCGTTGAAATCGAGATAATGCGTCTCCCAGCGTCTAAGGAACTTGCTGGACAGGATCTTCTTTACAGAAGTCCGGGTTTGATTCAGGCAGCACACTTGTATATCGCCTTCCTCAAAAAATATTTTTCTTCCATCTCAAGCGGTATCACTGATCTCTCATGTAAGTGTTACTGTCTTGCAGAAGCCGTTTGGTAAAACAATGCTGAGACAGTTCTTATACACAGAGTCTCACCTGGCAATAACGTACTTTCGGATCTCCGACATGCTGCTGTACGGAACAGGTTGCTGAAGAAAACCCGTCAGCGTCTTGGAGGACAGGCAACAGTCGTTGAGATAGAGATGATGCGTCTCCCAGCGTCTAAGGAACTTGCCGGACAGGATCTTCTTTACGAAGGTCCGGGTTTGATTCAGGCAGCACACTTGGATATATATGTCGCCTTCCTCGAAAGATATTTTTCTTCCATATCAAACGGTATCACTTCTCCCTCGTGTAAGCGTCTTGCAGAAGAAGCAAACCGTCTGGTAGGACAATGCTGAAAGTTCTTATACGCAGGATCCCACCTGGCGACAATGTACTTTCGGATCTCCGACTGTTCCTGCTGTACGGAACAGGTTGCTGAAGAAAACCCGTCATCGTCTTGGAGAACAGGCAACAATCGTTGAAATAGAGATAATGGGTCTCCCAGCGTCTGAAGAACTTGCTGCACAGGGTCTTCTTTAAAAAGGTCCGGATTTGATTCGGGTAGCACACTTGTACGTCGCCTTCCTCGAAAAGCTTGAAACAATGAAACATGGCCCGGCCGGACCCGGTCTCGATCTCGGGCTCGACGAGCTGCTGGCCAAGCAGCCGGCGCTATGTCGTTCCAGATTCGAGCAAGATCTTGCGGCACCCGGTCGCGTCCAGACCCTTTGGACTTCAACGAGTCCATGCTCGGACTACTGTCCTCACCGTAAAAGCTGCAAGTATAAACGGACAGTTTCACGCTGAAATGCAAACTCACTCGGACGGTAGCTGGGGCGAGCTGGTGCTGGTAATTCCCTGCCGCATCGCGTCGCCGTTCACAGACAGAAAATCGTAATACGGCACCGTGGAGGAAGTCCAGGCCAACGACGGACGCGGCCGCTGGGCTACATGGTAAGGATGAGTTCTCCGTCTCAAACTCCGGACCAGCCTGCTCCTCCTCATCGTCATTTTCCTTTTCGGGCTAGCTAAAGCTGTTCTCAAGAGACGGTATGTCGTCGACAGAGGCGGTGGCTATCTGAGGGCTTCTGGTCACGTCGATTTACACCGATGGCGACGAGATGGTCGTCGCCGTGGTGTTGCTGCCTTGTTGCCTCTCATCTGAACAAGGATTCCTCGATCCAGGATAAGGACTTCGCTATCGATTCGCTTGGCGAGAAGGAACCTCACCGTTGTTCAAGTTCAAGGAATCGTTGAAACGACGACGTAGCATAAATTTGCGGCGCCAACTGCTGCCGTTATTGTTTTACTTTTTCGTCGGCGACGGCAAAGAACGCGGAATCTGATGATTTTCATCCAGTCGCTCATTGATAATACTGTTGTTGCTGTTCAAAGCGACCATTATTTCGCTCGGCGAAATCAGCGTCCGCTCCGGGCGAGGGTTCAAGATCAAAATAATCGGTAGTGTCCGTGCTGTTACCGCCGGACTCCCAGGCCTCCTGGTCAATGTATCTGATAAAGGAGTTGGAACGCTGGTCACCTAGGAACCGTGTCGGTTGCGCTCGCTCGCGTTGGACGTCCTGCGGGTGAGTGACAGGATCACGTTGTTCAGCAAGGACTTGCTTTTTCTCGTCGACAGCGACGCGACTGCACGACACGCGCAGATATGGATGATGTGTACGCAGCCGTTGACATATGTGCGCCAGTATAATACTCGCAATATTTGACAAATAGTTTACAATAGTTTACAAGCCAGCCTGACTGACTATTCAGGCTGGCTGGTATTCGACCCAAATGTTTGGGTAGAAACATCAAATAAATTTTTAATAATAACGGAAACGTAAATTATTACTTATTCCAAGATAACGGTACTAAAGCGATTATTCAGTTAAACGTAACTTAAAATCTAAATTTGTATCTTTAGACCACAATCACAATATGTGACTTAAAAACTAGTATTTGATTACCATTAATTCACAAATTACTACCCTCTCTCCTTAAATATAATTTTTTTTAACATTTTCACCAATTTAATCCAAGGTTTCATTCGTCTTCAATTCGGAGACAATATAAAATTATATAGTCTAGGTAACATTAAATCCAAGGATATTTTGCACTGCATATTGTTCTTTTAAAATTGTTAAAATAAAATATGCTAATGACATATGATTCTTTATTAACTTCTCCAACACGGAGGTACTTCCTTCAGAGATGACTAAACTCCTCCAATTTGGCAATAATTTTTACCTCTCCACGAACTTAAACCAAAAAACTGCCATGCACGAATTCATAAAAAATATTGAAAGCAACACCAAATGCCATAACATTGGCAAGGTAATAAAAATATAGTTTTGAATTAAACAAATTAGTAGCTGATGCTAAAACTTCAACATGAAAGCGAAAACTGAAATAAAAGAAGCAAAAAAACAATACACATCAGCAAAAATTAAACGTCTAGCTCCAAGATACCGTGGAAAATTCGAAAATTTAGCTAAGGCTGGTAAGAAAAAGACTCCACCAACTCCAAAAACACTCGGGCCTTAATCGCCACTGTTAACACCGCCACTAGGTTTGGATAAGGCAGCAACGCCTACGAAACAACGTAACGAACTGATACTGGCAAAATCGATTTTCGGAGTCGATGTTACTGTGATGGAAATAAACCCTAGAGAAGAGTTTTCAACCTCGTTCGCACATTTACCTTAAATAGCGGAAGAAACGCATCGTCAGTGTCAGACAAACGAGAGGCAGATGGACAGAATCCTTGTCAAAGAGGAGAGATGGTCTATTGTGCAACAAGTCTTTTATGGACGAAATCGACTAATGCAAAAGCTAAACAAGGACGCAAAGCTTTGTCAATTGAGGAAAAACGATCAGAAAAGCAGTCGAAGACATTTAGTTTAACGTTCCACAACCCATCCATGCGTACTTATCTCAGATAAAATCGTATAAAGATAGATTGGGAAAGAGTACAGACTCACAAGTTCCAAATCTGCCGATTTCTAAAAGCCAAAGTTTAGGCGGACATCATGCTACTGAGATTAAACTACTGGCGGTTTTTGTCTAGAATTATTCCAGATTTTATTGTCGCAAAATGTGGGATACCCGTGTCTGGATGTGGATCTCATGCTTTGTTTCTATCATATAAATTTTGAAATCCTTCTTGCTCGGTATTGCGTTTAGATTTTGTGCATCGCCGAGCGCTGTTGTTATATCGAAACAAGATATCTATAAATTCCGCAACAATATTAATTAAAATAAAATATTTGATAATACGCAACATTAATATTAAATACGTATTAATTTTTTGTAAGTAAGATATGGTATAATACGTACTTGTATCTTTTTAGATAAATGTTGCTCAGAGAAGTAAATGTTTGATTGATCATTAGGTAAAGTAATGGCTGTTTTACATTATCATTATCGTCTTCGCAGTCAGTTTTGTGTATATCCTAAAAATAATATTCACATTTTAATAATAATATTAAAATACTGCAATTGAATAAATTAATCCCAATGTAACTATTGCTCACTATGTTATCCTCTAAATCAAGGAATGTATTCTGGACTTAGTATAGCATAAATGTTATATCTTTCCGCAATTTACTAAAAATTTAAACGGTGGAAGTATCATAGTTTCAACCATGGGCCTTCCCTACAAGAAAAAATCATTACTTTTAATATAAATTCTGAATTAAATCATGAAACGCTGTTATATGATAAGTTACAATTATTGTGGAATGCATGCTGGACATTTCAAAATCAACACCACTATCTTTTGTGAAGTCGATCTCTGAATCATCTGACGTCTGTTTCAGCCAGCTAATAGATTTAATGCTTTGAGCTCCTGGGGGAAGGAAATCTTTGAACTATATTATTACAACCATTTTTATCGTCCAGTTTCTCGAAATTTCCAGACAATAACGTCATAAATTCATTATTGAGCGTTGATATTAATTTAATTTGATCTAAATTTATTGTCAATTCTATATCTGTATAATGCAATTTACTTCAACGGCACTTCCACAAACAATTGTGTCTCCTTTAAATGTGACAGCCTGGGCAATAATTAAGCAGAGATCAAATCTAAGATTAAATATTAAAATTAGAATACTATAATTATCATATAAATTTTTACGCGCTTAAATTATATTGATTGTATTACTTCGTTAATACTGGAGATGTTGAAAAGTATGGATCTAGACTAGTATCGGTACGCTTTCGGGCTCCTTAACGAAATAGCTGCTGCATAGTCTTCAACGGACCAATGAATCCATTTTCGTTTTTCGAGAATGCACCGAATTTGTCTAGCAGTAAAGTAAGGAGACAATACTTCGCGAACGTATTCTTCCTTCGCACAAGATATTCGTTCTTTTTCAGCTTCTGCTTCCTGTAACTGCTTTTTCAGACAATCGACGATCTCTTTTAGATCTTTAATATCTTTTATGAATAGTGACTGTTCCTCAGTCTTTGCCTTCAGTTTCATTTTCAACTCGGCACATTCTTGTTCAACAGAAGTTACTGCCGCTGAAGCATCCCAGAGAGACTTTTTGAAAAAGTTATTCAAAGAACGTCGGTGACGAAGTTCAGCGTCTACGTCATCTGCGACATGCGAATGTGTAGCTTTCTTCTGAGAGGTTTGGCCGGTGCAATTGTCCATGAGGAACCTGTAATAAGTATAAGACAATATATATAAATAATATATAATAACTACATGAGATTATATATATATAATCTCATGTAGTTATATATATATATATATATATATATATATATATATATAGGTGTGTGTGTGTGTGTGTGTGTGTGTGTGTGTGTGTGTGTATCTACATTGTAAATTTACAATTTTTTATTGTAACTTTTTTTAACACAATTTTTAATGTTTGTTTTATTATTTGATTATCGTTAGTACATGCAAAAGAAGTATTGTTGACCATATACAGCATTTTTATTTCGATTATATTGAAAGTTGTGTGTCTGGAAAAATGTAATTTTCTGTTCTCTATAATAATACTACTCCACAGGGTACATCTTGGGCAATGCTAATGCCGGCGGTAGCCGATTTAAAACGTGGAAACATTGCAAAAAATTGTCGGACATTATTTGTAGTAAAATTTTGAAATTTGGATTATTTGGAAATTTTGTTTATTTGGATTAATGCGTCTTGTAGAGCATTAAATTATCTTTAAAATAACAGAAAAAAATTTTTTTGACCAAAATTGAGGGAAATAATTCAGGTTGAATTCAGAAAAAATAAGGCCCCTCTATCATACAGTTCACATGTTATTCAGGGAAATTCTATTCATTTAAATTTTTCAAGTCGATTTTTAATTGCAAACCAACCTGATCCCATAATTTCAACTATACTGTCATAAAAACAATATATACAACATTTTATGTGATTTTTTTCAGAATTTTGAAAAGGGTCCTTCCTTTGAAAAATGTACATTAAAAATTTTTAAACGATTTTTTGTCCTCATTCAATAATATCTCGTCAAAATGAATATTTTTACAAGAAAAAGGTCATTAAAGAAACTACGAAAATCATATCCTACATTAATTGTTTATAATGATACTTTTGCGTTTAAATAAATTAAGTGAAATGAGAGGACAGAAAATTACATTTTTCCAAACAGACACACAACTTTCAATATAATTGAAATAAAAATGCTGTATATAGTCAACAAGACTTCTTTTGCATGTACTAACAATAATGAAATGATAAAACAAAAATAAAAAACTGTGTAAACAAAACTTGCTGATTTCACGTGAAATGCCCCATATATAACATCTCATGTATGTACTTAACAAATTTCGATCCATGAATAAATTCTTTAAATATAATAACTGACAAAATAAAATTGATTTTTTAATGCCCATAATAAAATACTTGTGTTATTCACTGCATGTGTATATGTATAAAAAGATATATCATGATCAATCCAGAAAATATTTCATGTGATAACAAAAAATACTGATGACAAATAAATAAAATCAATAAGTGTAATTATAATTAAAAAGTTAATGAAAAAGAATATACAGTACCTAAAATAAAACTAACAATAATGTCCAAACAATCAAGAAACAGTATAAAAATTTCAGAAAGATCTCTTGAGGTGGATCCAGAGTTTCGGTTCAAATGATTTTTGGTACGACGAATATGAATACAATGAGTCTCCAATTAAAAGTCACTAAGAATCTGAGAAGTGTTACAAGTATAAAGTTAAAAGCTATTAATAAAAACATTTTGTCTCATTCTATGTCTCAATTATCATAGGAATCAATATATTCAAATTTGTCGTACCAAAAATCACTGAAACCGAAGGACTGTGGATTCGCTTAAAAAAATGTTTATGTAATCCTTTTTGAAGTGAAACTTCTTTAGGCACGGTAGTGAGTTCGATTCGCGACACGAAAAAGTGTAACGGAAGTGAAACTTTTTTGGTACGGTATATAAGTAAGTTCGATTGTGCGACACGAAAAGTGTAACGAAAATTTGACCAATAGGCGTACGGCGTTGGCGAGACGGTTTTTCTTCTGGCACGGTAGTAAGTTCGATTATGCGACACGAAAAGTGTAACGAAAATTCGACCAATAAGCGTACGAAATTAAACTTTTTTGGTAGGGTAGTAAGTTCGATTGTGCGACACGGAAAATGTAACGAAAATTCGACCAATAGGCGTACGAAATGAAACTTCTTTTGGTACGGTAGTAAGTTCGATTGTGCGACACGGAAAGTGTAACGAAAATTCGACCAATAGGCGTACGAAATGAAACTTCTTTTGGTACGGTAGTAAGTTCGATTGTGCGACACGAAAACGCGTCATGAAGATTCGATCAGGCGTACGGCACTGGCGAGACGGATATAGTGAGACTGATAGTGCTGTGTTGTGTTGCCTACGAGTATACATATACGTGAGGCACAGAAGATTTATTATTATTTTGACTACAACGCGACCGTCGCTGGGTCGAGAACGTAGCAGCTTAGCGGTGAGTAAAATAATTATCAAGCGGTTTAGATTGTTCTATTACTACTCATTTACACGGAGTAAATTTATCGTAAGTTACTACAAAACTCCGTTTATGCGAGAAATTATCATAAGTTACTACAGAAGTAACGCTCGTGCAAACATAGTATATATAGTATAACGGCATCCTCTCCGATTCCTTTAGAATTTTTCAAATTTTGTGTATTTTGTGTTGTAAATAAGATTCTGAAAAGGAAAATTGTCGCTCATGTTCTATTCTATTCTACTTTTATAACTTCAATATAGTATCTGATTAATAATATTAATATATTATATTCAGTAGAACAAATTAATAATAGTCCTTGCTTGCAGTTTAAGATGTAATTGATAATGTGAATGCATGGCCTAAATTTATTCCAAAAATGATTTGGGATCGAAACGATATACGACAGTGTCATCATGTCAGTTTAACTGTTTATATTTCTACCTCGGGACACGTTGTTTCTTTCTTTGTCCGCTCAGTCTCCCAAGTACTCGCATAAATGTAACATGTCGCAACGAAAAGCTAGTCATATGCGAAATCCTATTATGAAATTCGTAAGTTTTTCTTGATTGTTGCTTTCTCTCCTTATATATCATTGGTGTTACAATTAAGATTGGTCCACAGCTGACCTTTAGAGCCATGCGGGAACATGCTCGTGAACTCAGGAATCTGTACTAATTATGTGACGAGTCAGTAGATGATAGGTATTGCTCAATATTTAATAACGTCGTTAACTTAATATTGTCTTGATTGATATTGTTTTTCTTCTTTTTCGCTGTTCCTGTTTCAGTTCGCACTTGAAAAGGGCTCGAATATAGAGCCGAAACGTTGTGCATTCTTGTATATATTGCGCCAGTTAATCGAGAAATAAATTGAATTGCTGAGAATAAGAACACTTACTCTATTATTTAAAAAACCAGACTCAATGTATAAAATTATAGATTGGCGTCAGAAAGAATACATTTCTCAACAAAAATTTTACTCTCTTGGCTCAAGTAGTTTACTCCTACGGCACGACGCGTTCTGCATAACTTGATATACTCACAAAGCGAATTTACTTGAAAATTTATAGAAATATAAAATTAGAAAACACAGAGATGAATTACTCAAATAAGACGTATTTATTACTAATAAATCAAACTATATTAATATATATATATATATATATATATATATATATATATATATATATATATATATATATATATATATATATATATATATATT
>JASTWP010003009.1:0-32218 GCA_030770255.1 Temnothorax ravouxi
GTTAGTAATCCGAAAAGTTTTGTAATACGTGCCCGGGTGTTTAATCGCAAACAATATCAATTTCTTTTTTTTTTTCTTTTAATGAAGCGGCATAACAAGGCAAGAAAAATTTGTACTCGCGATCGTGGCAACGAGAGTATAGTTTTTAATTACCGGAATCGGTAATTAAAGAGAAAATGTCTCGAAGATACAAAGGAGAAAAAATTTTCGACGACGCGAAAGAGGCGCAACGCTTCTTGTGCTCATCATTTTTTCTTTTACGAGAATCCGGATAACGTCTTGTTTTAAATTAACCAACAAGAATACGAAGGCAATTTTAAACATCCGCGTCTTCAATAACGTCAAGTTGTAAAAGTCAGTATCAGTACTAAAAAACTCGATGGAAAGTTCGGAGAGCAGTTCGTTTATGGAAGACGATTAGTCGTTGTCATCGATCGCGTTGCGGACCGGCTGCGGGATACCTACACCCTTGACATTTTAGACGGATAATTAATAACTTGGGAGTTATTAATAAACGGGTCTATATGCGATTCGAAGCAAAAACGCAAGAAATCGCAAGTGTTCCTGTGACAAATTCATAATTCACACGAGATAATCTTAATTCTTTTTCAGACGTTTGTGCAGCAATCTTTAATTATCTTCGTCGTTCTCCTGTGCTATTACCAGTCCTGGGTCGGCGCGGTGAACTGCGAGTAAGTGTCGTATTCATAAGCTTAACTTTCTTCTCCCCGTGTCGCTGGAAGATAAACGGAACCGTAGGCTTATAAATTGCGGGGTCACTGTTGCAGGGACGAACCCTATCACTCGTCATGCCGAGGTTCACAGGCGATTAAGCGCTTAGTACCCTTACCTGTTATGCGCGCTATAGGGTAACTCCAATATATACGCCGCAGCTAAGGGAAACTTAATTTATCGAGTACTGCTTACTATGTTTAAGGCAAATAAAATATACCATAAAAACTTTATACTGTCTACTACTATAAAAAAAATAGAAATATAAAATATTCATTCTTTGTATTTAATAAAAAAAACTTTTAGAAACTCTTGCATTTTTGCTATATATCAGAGGAGTGGGTTATATGGCATTCATGGGTGAAATATACGGCTTATAAAAAATTACAAATAATGTTTATAAATAAGGCAATAAAATATCATACTAAGTTATAAAATGTGTATAAGAAGTTTATTAAGATGTAAGAATGATAAACAAATTATAAAACTGAAAAAATTAAAAAAAAAAAGAAGAGCGATAGATGTATTAAAGATTATTGTTATATAATCCAAAAAAAGAAGGAAAAAAACACATAGGAGATTTCGAGTTTTACAAAGTGTCTGTACTATGGCATAAATCCCGCATGCTAACTTGCCGTATATCCTAAACAGGAGGGAATATACAAGATATTAAATTAAACAAGAAATACAAGACCTATGCACTTGTGTATTTTGGTGTATTCCATCATTTACTATCCCTCTACACTTATGTATCATAAAATAACCATTGAACCTTAAAACATTCCCTACATTAATCATTTTACGTAGGTTGTAACACAAGATCGCGCTTTTTACTACGGTGAGAAATCGATTCAACTCGCAACAGTTTCGTTAATATTAGCAGTAAAGAATTGAAATTACAACACAATACTAATACACTTGAAAAAAAAATACTTAGATCCAAGAAAATATTTTTTTACATAGTACCAATGGCTTATTTACTTAATATAATCACATATTTATTTAGAATTAGATACCTTTACTTAAATTAAGTAAAAATATTATACATAAATTAAGTAAAAATACACTGTTGGAAAATTTTTGTACTTTTGTGAAAAAATTTGCTGGTCAAAATTTAACAAATATAAAATGTAAAATTATTAAAGTAATTTAAAAAATATGTTAAAGTAACACAATTTGAACGTATTTATTAAATGTGTTATTATAAAATTTACAGAAAAAGAGTGTTGATTTGACTCTCTTTAACAGAAATGAGAATAAAATTTACAGGAAAAAAAGTGTTGATTTTACTCTTTAACACAAATGGAAGTAAAAATTTACAGAAAAGAAATGTTGATTTTACTCTGGCTGCGGTCCACTTGACGCTACAAATGCTTCGGAGCGTTCTTTTTCTCCTTCTTTCTTCATTAAAAGAAAAGAGAAGAGGAATGCTTCGAAGCATTTGTAGCGTCAAGTGGACCGCAGCCTCTATAACAGAAGTAGGGATGACTGCGCATATGATTTCGACGTAGTAGTCGCTCGACGCGTCTCGACGTCGCTCATTGCCGCGCGGCAAGCGTTTTGGCGTCCCAGGAAACGTATGTGCAGGAGCCAATGGACAAGAGGCGTCGCTAATCATGGTGGCGCCCGCGCCGTGATTAACTATTATGATTGACTATCTAGTCTGGGTAGCTATGGGTTGAGTTATCGTTGGCTCGAAAAGTGCCGAGTGCGCGTAAAAGAAAATTGGGAAGTTGTATGACTGTGGTAACGCTAACGCACAGCATCGGCACGAAGTCCTATGGGTACCGATTGCGTGACGAAATTCTTCCGAGGATCAACAGCGGGCCTTCGTATTCTTGTTCTGTTTACTTGGCTGCCAAGAGCAATTTGCACAAAAACTTGACATAGGAACTCAGAAGAATCACAAGATCCGCCGTCGAGTGTCTCCTCTCTTATGGAAAAATACACTCAACTTTTGGTGTTAACCGTTAAAAAAACACCATAGAAAAACCCTTAAAGTTGGGTGTGATTTCGGACCGCCAATTGAAGGTTAACCATCATTTAAAGGTTAATCTTCAATTGGCGGTTCGAAATCACACCCAACTTTAAGGGTTTTTTTTTTTTTTTTTTGGATGATGGTTAACCTTCAAGTGATAGTTAACCTTCAATTAATGGTTAATCCTTAAAAATGACGGTATAAAATATAAACCCTCAAATGAAAGTAACAAATATGGCGTCCCAATGAGAATCTCTTAAGGACTCCGCTCGCTGAACCGGACTTCTCGCCTCGATCCTCCCTCTCGGATTTTAACTGCCGCAGCTCTCTCTTTCCTGGCGGTGAGCTCTTCCTGGTGATCCGACTCTCGCTCGCTTGGTCTCCAGAACACGCGCCGCAACGATCAATCCGTCAAGAAAGAGATAACAGACTCGATACGTTCGAAGAAACGCAAGCAAGTGCGGCCATGACACTTAACGAGTGAGGAAGGAGGCGGGGCCCTTATGGAAAAATACACTCAACTTTTGGTGTTAACCGTTAAAAAAACACCATAGAAAAACCCTTAAAGTTGGGTGTGATTTCGGACCGCCAATTGAAGGTTAACCATCATTTCAAGGTTAATCTTCAATTGGCGGTTCGAAATCACACCCAACTTTAAGGCTCCTGGGTAGTCACCGCGGCCATATTGAATTTTTTGCTATCGAGGCGAGAAATTACCCTATTGTAAGTTGCGGTATTTTCCGAAATAAAAGACATTTCAATAAAAAATCACTATAGATCGTTTCAGTACACTTCTAAAATTGACCGGATATTATCCTTTTCCCTCGACAATAAACAAACAGCCATAAAACGAAGCCTAAACATACGGAAAAACAAGCCATTTGACGACTATCGAAAGGAGTGGAGAATGTTCCTTCCGCATATGTATCTCTTGCAAATCTTACCATCCGGTCAATTTTACGAGTTTCACGAATACGATAAACGTTGTAGCACAAGTACAGAGCAAATAATAAAGAAATTTAACGCAACTTACAATAAGGTTGTCACATGTCACAAGGACAGGATTCTCCATTGGAGAGAGTGAGAGGAGAGAGTTCTTATTTCTACCGCGACGGTACGTCGCCACCGTCGTTTCGGAGTTCTCGGCTCAGGGACCAGGAGCCTTAAGGGTTTTTCTTTGGATGATGGTTAACCTTCAAGTGATAGTTAACCTTCAATTAATGGTTAATCCTTAAAAATGACGTTTATAAAATATAAACCCTCAAATGAAAGTAACAAATATAGCGTCCCAATGAGAATCTCTTAAGGACTCCGCTCGTTGAACCGGACTCCTCGCCTCGATCCTCCCTCTCGGACGCTAGCTGCCGCTAGCTCTCCCTAGTCATCCGACTCTCATTCGGTTGGTCTCCAGAACATGCGCCGCAACGATCAATCCGTCAAGAAAGAGGTAACGGACTCGACACGTTCGAAGAACGAGTGAGGAAAGAGATGGGGGCTCTTTGAGAGTGGCGACTCGCGCGTCGCGCCATCTAATGTGAAACGATCGGGCGTTGTAAAACGCGAAAAGAATTCGAGCGCAATATCTGAATAAATTATTTAATTTTTAATAAGTTTAATTATTAATATTTATTTTTATAATTTAAACATATTTTTTATTTTGACAAATGTAAATACAAATATCTTATTTTATAAATATTTAATATTAATAATTTAATTAGTTGCTTAATTTAATTTCTTGTTTAATAAATTAGCGGATGTAGTACTGAAAATGTACCTATTATATAATATTTTAGTTTTCAAAATTGTCAAATTACAAACAGGAATTTTGTTGTGACTTTCACAGTTATAAAGTAACTATTTAATGGAAATAAAAGCCTAAAAAAATTAATATTGTAACGCAATTATTATAATGCTCAAATCATAAAATATTTACATTATTCATGTCTGCCAATACAATATAATATTTTATTTTTATTTTTATTTATTTTTATTAAGCTCAATACAGGCCCTGAGTCCAAAATCCAATGAGATCGTCTATTGGTCCCCTCAAACCTTTCAACTTTTATCTGAAACACTTTTCCAATAAACCAAGCTGTCAATTGACACTTAACGAAGATTAACACAATAACATTTAAACGACACCTAACGATAAAGGGATCACGGCGGCACTGATTAAATCGACATAGAACATTAAAGGTTAACACCCTGTTAACATCGAACCCACATCCAACGATGAGGATCAATCTCCAACCTACACTAAACATTGAGGCTTAATCCCCAACCTACACTTATTATTGAGAATAAACTTTCAATATACACTCATCATTGAGGATTAAACCCACAACTTACCTAAACCTTAATGGTCAACACTCAATCTACACCTAAATTTAAGTGTTGACACTTAACTTTGATGACAAACACTAAACTTACGCCCAAATTTGAGTGTTAACTTAGTGTTAACACTCAAATTGGGTGTCAACCATCAAAGTTGAGTGTACTTTTTCATAAGGGCTCCGTTACGACGTATCTTATATGTTTATTTTTATTTGAGGATTTGCCTACTTTTAGTAAAATTTTGTTTATTTTGTCTTTTCCTTGGAGTTCGAAGTATATGGTGTATGTGAACGCTGGAACACTTGACAAATATCATCCATGTGTTTAGGATATATTGTAAAAAGTACGTCTATTTTATTTATAGTAAAATAAATTGATTTGCCGTATACTAAAAGTTGGGAGATCTACGAATTCTTAGAAAAGATTTAGTCATTATAACTGACTACTTTTATTAACTCTTTAAACAGTTTATATTTACATATCTAAAAAAATGTAACAATTTATATAATAATTGTAAAACATAAAATATAAAAAAATGATTGATTGATTGATTAAGTAATACTTTATTCGCCCCACGGGACCTTAAAGGGCGTTTTTCAGGAACGTACCCAAACCTTTACATCCTCCTGCTCTGCCCTTATGAAAAAGTACACTCAACTTTGATGGTTGACACCCAATTTGAGTGTTAACACTAAGTTAACACTCAAATTTGGGCGTAAGTTTAGTGTTTGTCATCAAAGTTAAGTGTCAACACTTAAATTTAGGTGTAGATTGAGTGTTGACCATTAAGGTTTAGGTAAGTTGTGGGTTTAATCCTCAATGAGTGTATATTGAGAGTTTATTCTTGATAAATAGGCAATATATTAAAATGTCTTTGTGTTCTTAAAACTCAATGCGCCTGCGTTTTATGCCTGACTGTTCGTTCTAGTGAGTTTGTCTATCTAGGTTCAGTTTTATGTTTATGTTCTTCCCCGCTAGAGAGGCCACTGTTCTTTTTGTTTCTTTTGTACGCCTGAACGGCACAAGTCTAGTGTGTTGACTTTAATAAAGATTTCAGTTTGCTTGAAGTGTTTATGTCCTATTCTACTCAAAACTATCCTGATAACGAAGCGCTATTCTGTCAGGTTATGGGCCCAGACTGATAATAAATGATTGTTCGGGCAAATAAGTGTGCAACCGCGAATCTATTGTGACGCGTCGTATCGAACGGGATTTCTCTATCAGTCATGGCGGAACAGGACAGGTTCAAGGTCCCTTTGTTTGACGGGACGAACTTCGACAATTGGAAATTTTGCATGGAAACGTTATTGGAGAAACATGAACTACTCGAATACGTAAAAAAGGCGTATACGTCAATGGTCACCATTGAAGAAGCCAATAGTGCGGCAGTGCGTTCTGCAAAAGAGGGACAGTTGGAACAGTTCAAAAGGAATGATCGGAAGTGTAAATCGCAGATTGTGCAGCGGATTGCGGACAGCCATCTTGAATACGTGAAAGATGAAGATACAGCGCATGGAATCTGGACAGTTTTATCGAACACCTTTGAACGGAAAGGCATAGCTAGCCAACTTAGACTCAGAAAATTACTTCTAACCATGAAATATTCGACGTCGGAAACAATGGGAGGTCACTTCCTGAAATTTGATAGGTTGATACGAGAGTTGCGCTCTACGGGGGCGAAGCTAGAGGACACGGACGTGGTGTGCCATCTACTGTTAACTATGCCTAAGGAATATGACGTAGTGGTAACAGCGATCGAGACGTTATCGACCGACAAGCTGACTCTTAGTTTTGTGAAAAATCGTCTACTCGATGAAGAAGCGAAACGAAGCGGATCAGTCGAGAAAGCGCAAAACGATAGTAAATCTTCGACGGCTTTTGTGACTGCGGCGAATCACAGCAAGGCTAGTGGAAATAAACAACCGGCGTCAAAGCGTTTCCCGTATAAGTGTTACAACTGTGGCCTGATTGGTCATAAAAGAACTGATTGCAAGAAACCGAAGAAGAACAAAAACTCGGAGGCTGCAAACGTTGCAACTGAAGCCAATACTGAAAGTGGTCCAAGCTACACTTTTTGTGCAGGAGAAGAAAACTTTAAGAACTCCGACTGGTATTTGGATTCTGGGGCGACGGAACACATGGCGAACGAACACGTTTGTCTGAATAATGTAAAACTGTTGCCTAAACCATTAAAAATAAAAGTGGCAAAATCCGGTCAAATTCTAATGGCGAAGGAATTTGGCGAACTAAATGTACAGACTCTGGTGAATGGAGAAGTGAAATCAATCACGGTTAAAGAGGTTCTGTTGGTGCCGGGTTTGCAGTGTAATCTCTTGTCAATTAGGAAGTTAGACATGAACAAATTTATTGTAAGTTTTGAAGACAGTAAGGGAGTGATTCGCAAAGGAAATACAGTCGTGGCAATTGCGTATCGAAAAGACAAACTGTATAAACTTGACTTTTGTGAGAAAATGGAAAGTGCCAATATGTGTACGGTGTCAGAAGATGCAGAACTATGGCACAAGAGGTTAGGTCATATCAGTAACAACGGGCTGAAGAAGGTTATGAACATCACTGATGGAATCAAGATCGACAAAGAAGATAAAGTTTCGAAGTTGTGTCAGTATTGTGTTGAGGGCAAGCAGACGAAGCTCCCTCATAAACAGGATCGGGTAAGAGCTAAACGTCCGTTGCAGTTAATTCACAGCGATCTCTGTGGACCGATGGATACTACTTCATATGACGGAAAGAAATACATATTGACCTTTATAGATGACTTCACGCATTTCACGGTAACTTACACTTTGAGTTTGAAAAATGAAGTACTTAAACACTTTAAAATGTTCAAGGCAATGGCTGAAGCGTACTTTAACAAAAAGGTGAGTCGTTTCAGATGCGATAACGGCCGAGAGTATATCTCCAACGAAACAAGAGAATATTTCGAGAGTAATGGTATACAATATGAATTTACAATCAGGTATACTCCACAGCAGAATGGGGTCGCAGAACGTATGAATAGGACAATTATAGAAAATATAATCGATGGCTCGATGTATGATACTTAATTCAAACACAAACAAACGGTTTTGGACGGAAGCGGTGCTGGCTGCTGTATATTTGATCAATCGTAGTCCAACATGTGCCTTGCAAGATAAAGTACCGGCAGAATTATGGTACGGTGAGCGACCAGATCTTCGGAAACTGAGGGTATTCGGAAGCATAGTTTATCTACACATTCCCAAGGAAATTGTGGGAGGAAAATTCGAGTCTCGCTCGAAGAAATGTCACATGATGGGATATTGTCCAAACGGATATCGATTGTGGTGTCCTGAGGACAATAAGCTACTCTTTGGTAGAGACGTCGTATTCGATGAAACGAAATTTAGTTTCGAAACTGACAACTTCTATGACAAAAATCTGCCAAGTCAAGCGGAAACTGAAGATAATGAGAAGTTGCAAGATCAAGGCGGAGGAGCAGGAGTTCCAGAAACCAGCGACGATACTGGAAATCAAAGTGAAGTATCAACAGATGACCAATCCGATGAAAAGTCAGAAGCAACTAGACAGAAGGAAAAAGGCAGCAACACAGGTTATCGACGGAGTTCCAGAGTTAGAAGCAAGCCTAAATATCTGGATGATTATTGTGCTATGGCACTCAGCGCGGAAAGTTTTCTTGATGAAATTCCTGAAAATCTCAGCGAAATAGAAAATCGAGAGGACAAAGATCACTGGAAGAAGGCTGTACAAGATGAGATAGATTCATTACTGGAAAACGGAACGTGGGATCTTGTGGAATTGCCGCCTGGGAAGAGAGTGATCGATAATAGATGGATTTTTAAAATTAAAAGAGACGAGAACGGAGATATCGAGCGTTATAAAGCACGTTTGGTGGTCAAAGGGTGTTCGCAACGAAAAGGTTTCGATTATTCAGAGACCTATGCACCAGTAGCTCGTTTGACCACGGTTCGAACTCTACTATCTGTTATTAATCACGAAGGTTTATTGGCGATTCAATTGGATGTCAAGAACGCGTTTCTTCATGGACACATCGAAGAAGAAATCTATATGAAGCAGCCAGAAGGTATCAATAACAATTCCAATCTTGTGTGCAAGTTAAACAAGTCCCTATATGGATTAAAACAGGCGCCACGTGCTTGGAACGAAAGATTCGATGAGTTTATGAGAAGTCTAGGATTTAGAAGATCTGAATATGATAGGTGTTTGTACATCCGTACGAATGGAAATTCCAAGATCTATCTGCTGCTGTATGTGGATGATATCATCATTGCTGGCGATAATGAAAAGGATTTACGTAGATTAAAGGCCTACCTGATGAACGAGTTCTCCATGAAAGACCTGGGAAAGTTGCATAATTTTCTGGGTATTAAAATAGAAAGAACAAAAGCTGGAATGTTCCTAAGTCAAACAGCTTATATGAAGAATCTGTTATTTCGTTTTAAAATGGACGAATGTAAAGCAGCGAAGACGCCGATAGAAGTCAACCCGTGGAAGGAGCAGGACAACCTAAACAAGGAAAATTTGGAGTGCATTATTGAGAAGAAACCATATCGGGAGCTCATCGGATGCCTCATGTACCTGATGTTGACAACAAGGCCGGACTTGAGTGCATCAGTGAATTACTTCAGTCGCTTTCAGAGTAATGCCACTGACCTGCACTGGAATGGTTTGAAACGAATTTTACGTTACATAAGAGGCACGCTCAACTATGGTCTCTTCTATCAACGGTCTGGAAGCGGAAACGACGCAGCACTGATGGGATATGCTGACGCGGACTGGGCAGGAGATACAGATCGAAAATCGACGTCAGGGTTCCTGTTTCGGGTATACAACGCTACAGTGTTATGGGCAACGCGTAAACAAACCACTGTAGCCCTGTCTTCTACAGAGGCGGAGTACGTGGCACTGGCGAGTGCTGCAACAGAACTGGTTTGGCTGCAAAATTTATTACGTGATTTTGGTGTAAAGTTTGATGGTCCCGTCGTAATTTTTGAAGACAATCAATCTTGCATTCATTTGCTTGACAAATGGGAACATCGTAGACTCAAACATATAGACGTAAAGTATAATTTTATTAGAGAACTGTTTGCTAATAAAGTGATTGATGTAAAGTATGTTCCGTCCAAAGAACAAGTTGCGGATATTTTTACGAAAGGTTTAACTGGTGAGCTTTTTATAAAATTGCGTGAATCTCTTGGTATTACGGAAATGTAAATAAGAAAAATAGACATTTTTTTTTGTTTTTGTTTAAAATGTTTATGTAGGTACGACATTTTTGTGTTATATTGAGGCGGAGTGATAAATAGGCAATATATTAAAATGTCTTTGTGTTCTTAAAACTCAATGCGCCTGCGTTTTATGCCTGACTGTTCGTTCTAGTGAGTTTGTCTATCTAGGTTCAGTTTTATGTTTATGTTCTTCCTCGCTAGAGAGGCCTCTGTAATCTCCTCCTGCTTTTGTACGCCTGAACGGCACAAGTCTAGTGTGTCGACTGTAATAAAGTTTTCAGTTTGCTTGAAGTGTTTATGTCCTATTCTGCACAAAACTATCCTGATAACGAAGCGCTATTCTGTCAATTCTCAATGATAAGTGTAGGTTGGGGATTAAGCCTCAATGTTTAGTGTAGGTTGGAGATTGATCCTCATCGTTGGATGTTGGTTCGGTGTTAACAGGGTGTTAACCTTTAATGTTCTATGTCGATTTAATCAGTGCCGCCGTGATCCCTTTATCGTTAGGTGTCGTTTAAATGTTATTGTGTTAATCTTCGTTAAGTGTCAATTGACGGCTTGGTTTATTGGAAAAGTGTTTCAGATAAAAGTTGAAAGGTTTGAGGGGGGTCAATAGACGATCTCATTGGATTTTGGACCCAGGGCCTGTATTGAGCCCAATAAAAATAAATAAAAATGAAAATAAAATATTATATTGTATTAGCAGACATGGATAATGTAAATATTTTATGATTTGAGCATTATAATAATTGCGTTACAATATTAATTTTTTTAGGCTTTCATTTCTATTAAATAGTTACTATATAACTGTAAAAGTCACAACAAAATTCCTGTTTGTAATTTGACAATTTTGAAAACTAAAATATTATATAATAGGTACATTTTCAGTATTACATTTATTAAACAAAAAGTTAAATTAAGCAACTAACTAAATTATTAATATTAAATATTTATACAATAAGATATTTGTATTTACATTTAGCAAAATAAAAAACAAGTTCAATTATAAAAATAAATATTAATAATTAAACTTATTAAAAATTAAATAATTTGTTCAGATATTGCGCTCGAATTTTTTTCGCGTTTTACAACGCCCGATCGTTTCACATTAAATGGCGCGACGCGTGAGTCGCCACTCTCAAAGAGCCCCCGCCTTTTTCCTCACTCGTTAGGTGTCATAGCCGCACTTGCTTGCGTTTCTTCAAACGTGTCGAGTCCGTTACCTCTTTCTTGACGGATTGATCGTTGCGGCGCGTGTTCTGGAGACCAACCGAACAAGAGTCGGATGACCAGGGAGAGCTGCGGCAGCTAGCGTCCGAGAGGGAGGATCGAGGCGAGGAGTCCGGTTCAATGAGCGGAGTCCTTAAGAGATTCTCATTGGGACGACATATTTGTTACTTTTATTTGAGGGTTTATATTTTATACCGTCATTATTAAGGATTAACCGTTAATTGAAGATTAACTATCACTTGAAGGTTAACCATCATCCAAAGAAAAACCCTTAAAGTTGGGTGTGATTTCGAACCGCCAATTGAAGATTAACCTTCAAATGATGGTTAACCTTCAATTGGCGGTCCGAAATCACACCCAACTTTAAGGGTTTTTCCATGGTGTTTTTTTAAACGGTTAACACCAAAAGTTGAGTGTATTTTTCCATAAGGGTGTATACTCCTTATACGCCTTTCGGCTTGACGACAACTGCAAGTGGCGTTTTGTAGGGACGTACCCAACCCTTTACAACCCTTACTTATCATATGCACACTCTCACTCACTCACTCACTCACTCACTCACTCACTCTCTCTCTCTCTCTCTCTCTCTCTCTCTCTCTCTCTCTCTCTCTCTCTCTCTCTCTCTCTCTCTCTCTCTCTCTCTCTCTCTCTCTCTCTCTCTCTCTCTCTCTCATTCTTGCGTACCCGTCCTTTCTATTCCGCCTCCGCAATTAACTGTACTGCCTTGTCCGCTTTGCTATTTTCTGTGGCCCTACACCTCTATTACTGTATTTTACCTCTATTTTTTACCCCCACCTCTGTTCTGCCTTGACCTAAGCCTCATTTTCACTTATTTTTGTCACTCTCTTTCTCACTCTCCCTCTCTCACCCTCACACGCTCACATTCTCTCCCTCTCTCTCTCTCTCTCTCTCTCTCTCTCTCTCTCTCTCTCTCTCTCTCTCTCTCTCTCTCTCTCTCTCTGTGTTATTTCCCTGATATAATTCTCGTAATTCTCGTAATCCAATGCTTCATAAACAACTAGGTAAATCGCGTGTGATCAAAAGTATTATCTTTTACGAGGTGCTAAATTATCGATATAACAAACCGAATCTCCTATCGTCGAGAACAATTGTACATAAACGCTGTAAAACGTAACTACAAGACGATATCTCAGTAATCCACTTATACTTCTTCTTCATCTTCCTTTCGCATTCTTTCCTTCTTTTCTCGTCTGCTCTCGTCTTCTTTCTTCTTTTCTTCGTATTAGTGTTCTTATTCGCTGGATTTCCCAAGTCCTCCACCATATACCTCTTCTCTCATCCCATTTAGCCTCCTTCCCGTCTATCCAGATCCTCTTGTTTGTCATGATCACCGATCTTCCTTTCTCTCTTTCCTTCTCTTGCCTTCTCAACCATCCTATGTCTGTTAGGCCTCTTCCTCCATTGTCAGATATTCGTTGACTCCTATTTCCCACCTTCTTCAGATCTCGTCACTCCTTCTCATTATTTCTTCTTATCTTCCTTTTCCTCGAGCTCCATAAAAATTATCTTTTTCCCGTCCTTGCCCGTTACCTCCATGCTTCTTCTTATTGGCGTCATTCTCCCGGTCACTCTTTCCATTAGTGCTTCTATAAATTCTCTTCTTTCCTCTAGTTCTTGCCTTGACGTTCTCCTCCATATGAGAGTTCTTTTTCTCTTCTCCTTTCCCTCTCTTTTTACTTCTTCTTTTTGCGCTGCTTTTCTCATTTTCCATTCTCTCCTTTTTTTTACTTCCTCCTCTCTCTCTTCTGTCCTTCGCCAGAGTCTAATCTTATCTTCGGCGAGTGACTTTTCTTTGTTCCTGACCTCCGTCCCGTGTCTGTCCTTCCTAGCCTCACTTTCCTTTCTTCTTCTTCCAGCTTCATTCTCGCTCGAGTTTCCTCCCTCGACGCTTCTCACTTCTTTCTCGCTTGCTGTTTCCTCCCACCAATCCTTTCCCCATTCCACGTCGCTCCATCTTTCTTCGCTGCTCTCTTCTCTCTCCTCCTCTGACGCCTCTTTCGCCGCTGCTTCTTCTCCATTCTTCTCTATCTTCTCCGTCTCTCTCTCTCCGGCCGTTCTCTTTCCTTGGTCCGGTATATTTCGGCCTGCCTCTTTTCAATCTTCTCTAATCGCTCTCTTATCTCCTTCATTTCCTTCCTGGCTTTCCGTTCCTTCTCGTCTTATTTCCTCTATGAAATCTCTTAGCTCCTTCACGAATCCCTTTATCCCCACGGCTTCCTCCATTCCTGTCCTGTTCTCGGTACGCCTTCTTTGTCGCTATATCAAATAGAGCTTTATGTTAGAGACTTAACCTATCTACTCGTTTGTGCTTGCCTCTGCCTTTCTCCTTGTTACTTCTCGCTCTCACTTTGTCCTACCCCTCTGTTCTAATCTTCAATTGGCGGTCCGAATTCACACCCAACTTTAAGACGTTGAGTGTATTTTTCCATAAGGGTATTCTGCCACTTACTTTCCTCCGTGTATCCCTCGGCTCCTTTCCTCCTTCGCATTCTCAATTTCGTTTTTATCTTAATCCTCGTTCTATTCTCACCTGTTGCACATTTACGATTATACACCGTACTGTGCGATCTTCGGTGCTCACGTGCGTTTCCACCGCCTGGGTACCACCTTACGAACACACGGGCGCGTTTCCACTATCGCGACCGGCAGTCCCCCGCCAGTCGTCGTCCCTCGTCATGTCACGTCGCGTCGAATCCTCGCAGTGGTGCCAACCCACTCTTTTGGAGGGGCCGCCACCCCGCGTCGTCTCTCCGCTGGTTGACATTTATCCATACACCACGTTTTTTCTTCCGCGCCCTCTCGCCTCAACGCTTCCGTGCTCCTTTCAAGCCTTGAGCTCCATCTAAGTTCGCGTGTGCTCTCCTCCCTCTTCTCTCGCCTTCCCCTCCGTCCTTGCATCGCTCAAACTTAACCTCACTCTTCCTCGCATTTTTAATCCTGCATTCCCAAGGAGAACAGAAAGTCAAGAAATAGTCACAATGACGTCAAAATGACGTCAAAATATAATCATTTTAGAAAAGTCAAGGTGACATCATTTCATATATCCAAGAGGATAATAATGTGACTTTTTCGTGACGGCGTCGTGACCTTTCAGTGACTTTTATCAATTTAGTGCGAAAGGCTTTGGTCCATTCTGAACTCTCTTTTATCGACAAAAGTGCATTAAATATGGCTTCTCAGGTGATCTCCAAGTCACTTGTAGAGGCACTTTTATCGATAAAAGTGAGTTCAGAATATGCACCTTTGTATCACAGTCAAGCCCATCGCACATGAAATTGCATAGGCTGCATATGCATAGCATAATACCGCTAAACCAAAGAATAACCAACATAAAGACGCCATATTGATTTACATAAGATGCTTATTGGTCCAGCGGTCTCATGCTATGCATATGCAGCCTATGCAATTTCATGTGCGATGGGTTTAATACTTTTCTATAAGGGTTTAATAAATTAATTAGTAAATTATTATTTCAAAAATGCAGTTTTTTATTTAATTTAGAAATGTGTGAAATTAATAATATATTTTTATATAATATATAATCAAAAAATAGAAACTGCTCTGAGTAGTTAACAAAAAAAATATTATATAAAAGTAAACATTTCTGATTAAAGAACGTATCGAATTTCTTCACTTCGACTGTCCTCAGAATATTTTAAATTAAAATGCCCAACGTCTATAACATAACCTTGTGACAAATATTTTCATGTGACTAAGGCTGCATTCCGAAATTCACTGCCAGTACTGAAACGTGAAATCTAGTACGTAACCTATACAACAGTCATAACTTTTCGGAATAAATATCTATTTACTATGAATAGCAAACAAAAGTTTTGTCCTTGAAACAATATTTTAATTTTTCCCAGCACGAAATTGTAACTTCGATATTGCTCCGCTTCTCTCACGGTTCCGATTCCTCCTCCATGTACTTGTCTTCCTACGTCCTTCCTTTATGCGTCTCTTTTTCTTTCTCCGCCTTCCTCGTTTTTTACTCCGTCGTTCCATCCCTGATTCCTCTCACTCTCCTCTCGGAGCAGCCGCCCGACTTTCTTACTCCTTCCCTTTTCCCAAAATATAAAAAAATGTTATTTTTACATTCTAGAAATGTTAATTTTTTATTAACATACATATAGGGTATTGGGTTTATAAATTATAATTATTATACATATTAAATAATTGAAATACTTTTATTTCACTTTATATGTATATTAATAAAAAATTAACATTTCTGGAATGTAAAAATAACATTTTCTTAGATTTACATTTAACAAAAATAAAATGTTACGTTAACATAAATTTTTTGTTAAAAAATAAACTTTTAACAAATAAACAGTGTAACTTTTACACATTATATCAATCAAAAGTTTGAGTTGTTACATTTGTAAAATGTAAAAAGAACATTTCTTATATGTTAATTTCAACATAAAAGTTATGTTATTTTTTACACACAATTAACTTCAAATTACGATCAAAATTACATTTTTTTCTGTTAAAATATTAACATAGTATTAATGTTACCATTTAACACATCTATATTATGTTAAATTAACACAAAAATTTGAGTGGACCGTTTTGGACATGTAATTTGTGTTATATTTAACACAGATTTTTAACTGTGTAATAATTTACTTAAATTAAGTAAAAATATCTAATTCTAAATAAATATGTGATTATATTAAGTAAATAAGCCATTGATACTATGTGAAAAAATATTTTCTTGGATTTAAGTATTTTTTTTTTTTAGTGTACGGCATAAAGGCACATAACAGAATAATTGCGAACAAGTACCTTCAATCCCTGGTAACCATCTCCGATAGAAAACGATTAAAAACGGCTATATCTGTATCGTTTTTAATCGTATCTTATCGGTTCTATCGTTGCATATTTAGAAGACAGATAAAACATTAATCGAATCGAATCGGTTTCTATCGTTTTAGGTTTGAATAAGAAAATAACTATACAAATTTTATAGTTATGAATCGTTTTCTATATGTACAATTATTGCCCGTCTGAATCAATCGTATATACACGATATAATATGTATCGTTATTTATGGTAATAATTTTACCGTATGCATTAATACGGATATATAAGAATAAAATGATAGACATCTTATCGATATTTATATGACTTAACCGAACCGATACATCTATCGTTTCTTATCAGGATTTTCTGACATACAACTTATCATCTTCTTTACGGCAGCAAATCGGTTCGTTTTCTATCGTATATCAATGATATAAATTGAATCCGCATCAACCAAATCGGCGATTAGTTCGCGACAATGCCGCTAAACCGCGCATGATGAAAAACGCTTCTCGTATTTAAAATACATCCAGTCATAATATATAAGCAGACCCCTGCGAAGCAAAAAGCAGAGAAATCCAGTATCGTAACTGGAGGGATCTCTTCATATAAGGACCTCCTGGCGGTAGCCGCCCCGGACACCGAAAACCGAGCCCAGCGGCTTCCGACTCCTGGCGCTAGTTGCCCCGTTCCCGGCATTCTTCAAAACGATAAAAACCGATTGAAAGAAATGAATCGATATGAATCTGTTTCCTTAATTCACGATTCGTAACGATTGAAATGAATTGACTAAAACCGATTCAAACAATTCATTAACCATATTAAAAACGATAGAAACTGATGTGCAGCTGATAAGACATTTACGATAGGATCCTAAGTATTTTGTAACGTGAGTTTCTGATAGAGTACCGTAAATAAACGATTCACTAACCGTATTAAAAACGATAAAAACTGATGTATAGCTGATAAGACATTTACGAATAGGATCCTAAGTATTTTGTAACGTGAGTTTCTGATAGAGTACCGTAAATAAACGATTCACTAACCGTATTAAAAACGATAAGAATTTTTTTATCGTTTTCTATCGTTGGCGGTTATCAGGGTTCCTTCTATTTTTTCTGACATCTGCGGCGTAAATACCGGAGTTACCCTAAACTGCAAGGAAGGAGACTACAGTTTCCCCAGGATAAAATTTTTTATCGCAATTCTCAACGACGTAAATAAAAGCTTTTGTCATTCGGAGCTAGCAAAGTTGTAACATTCGTAAATGACAGATTGATTGATTGATTGATTGGTTTTATTTAAGCCATAGTCAAGACTTTAGGCTATTAGTGAATAACAAATATGTATCGAATGTACAAACAACAAATAATCAAATATCAAAACAAAAATAATAAGAAAAGTAACAAACATATGTGAGACGCAGTGTAGTCGCTAACGATATGCATTTAACAGAAAAAAATTTGAAAGTGTGAATGTTGGCGAGGAAGTGGTATGCATATGGCAGCGACCAAAAAACATGTGAATGCTCTCTCTCATGAGGCGAGCAAATATGATCGGTGTAAAAACAAGGATAAAAAGTATAACATAATAACATATAGCCGATATGATTAATATTCGCTGTAAAACTAAGAACTAACTCAAATATAGTAAGTAGAACAATTAAAAAAATAAACAAAAATAATAAAATAATATAGAGTATAATAGCGACAGATGTGCATCAAGCAGCGACCTGCAGTGGAACTGCAACCCAGGCGGAGGAATCAATAAAGTAAAGAAAAGGGTTGAAGCACACTGCTAATAGTACACAAAGCGATGCACAGTCTCAGGCTCACACGCAAGAAATGCAAGAACAATTTAATGAACACTAAGAGTTATTAAACTAATTGACGTGAAAACGATAGGTTGACACCCTCAATAAAATCATGCATAAGGCAAAGACTAGTAAGACTCTAAATAGAGCTACTCTTGAGCGAGAAAAGATAGTTGTAAAGCTTACACTTAAAAACGGCGACAGACGTTGCTGAAACAACATCATTAGGAAGCGAGTTCCAAAAGTAGATGCCCGCGAGATGGAAGGACCTGTGATAGGTTTCAGTTCGGTGGATGGGAACATGAAAAGAGTGCGGCAGCGCCAGACGTGACGATCGCCTGACTGAGGGGTCATGATCAACAAAAATTTCCGAAAGGTAACTAGGAGATAAGCCATGGGACACCTTAAACATTTTGATACCGAGAAAGTAAAGACGGCGGTGTTTGACCGACAACCACCCTAGTTGATGACGGTAAGGCGTGATATGTTCGTCACGCCTTACATTAAAAATAAAACGAATAGCGCAATTTGAGAGTCTCTGAAGCCTGGTGTTTAGCTCCTCAGTCAAGTCGTTGTATACAAGAGAGCAGTAATCTAACAAAGGCAAAATCAAGGTGGTCACAAGTTTGACACGTAGATTAAGTGATAATGAATTCTTATGAAATTTGAGTTTGTGTAGTGCAAAGTGTACCTTTCTTGAAATGTGTGAAACGTGACCCTCCCAAAACAGGTCGGAGCGCATGATAACCCCGAGGTTTCGAGTCTCTGTAACAAATGGGATGGAGGTACCACTAACTGAAATGAGAGGTAGGTCATTTAAATTTAAGTGACTAACGTTACTCCTGCTTCCAAAAATCAAGACTTTTGATTTCTTAAGATTGAGAGTCAGACCATTGGTTGCAGCAAATTCTGAGATGACACCCACGTCATGTGCGACGAGCTGTAAGGCAGCGTTCAGTTGACTAAGGCGACTTCTGCGATAGATCTGTGTGTCGTCGGCAAATATAATGTGCTCGGTATACTGAAGGAAAGCGCCAATGTCGTTGATAAACAAGGAGAAAAGGAGAGGACCTAAGACGGATCCTTGTGGAACACCAGAGGTGACAGACAGCCAGTCAGAGAACACGCCCTCCAAGTCAACAACAGCCTGACATCGGCCAGTTAGATAGGAAAAAATTAACTCGAGAATGTTTCGCGACCTTCGGGCAGTATTATAAAGACGGTTGCAAAGTTGAATTCTGCGAGCAAGTTAATCGATAAGCCAAGGCGCAGCTGGACGAGTAACACGAAAAGTGCGGATGGGTGCATACTCATCGAGACTGGAAGTGAAGTCATCAGTTAAGGTGTTCAAGATGTTGTCCAAGTCATGCTCACTAAGGTTCATTTGACTGAAATCCTCAGCGAAGGATGAGGACAACGTGGCGGTGAGAGTTTCGACAAATCCTGGCCCATTGAAGTCCTTGTAGCTGCGTCGAACTAAAGTACGATTCGAGGCAGATGGAACCACAAACGTGTACTTCAGCTCAATTAAGTCGTGGCCATTAATGAAGGGCGCGTCCGATTTACGAAACGATAGGACCTTGTCAAGGCTGTCGACAATAAAAACGTCTAACCATGAGTCAGAAGAACGGGTGTGAAAAGTCGATTGCGAGTCAACAATGTTGAGCGACAACTGTGAGACCATATTTCTAAGGCGATCGGAATCATAAGATGAAGCGAGAAGATTGCAGTTGAGATCACCAGAAATGATGATATTTTTATAGTTATGCATGAATGAAGTGAGAGTGTCAACATATTTACAAAAGTTTTTACCCTTAGGTCTACGATACATTGACGTGAACAAGAGAGGCTGACAATCTTCGCCCCGAATGTCCAGAACAAGAAATTCAGGCTTATTCGAAAAGACGAGAGGAGACGATGCAAGAATACGCGCGCGTAGCGAGTCATGAACGTAGCAAGCAACACCTCCCCCCTCCCTGCCCTCCCTGTCAGCACGTAACAAATAATAACCTGGGATACGAACTAAGTCGTCGGAAATATGTGAGTGAAGCCAGGTTTCTGAAATCGAAATAATGTGAAAAAAATTTGACGCTATGAAAGCCTGGACTGACTCAAGATGGGCAGAAAGGGAGCAGGCATTGAAACATGCGATCCTGAGATGACGCAATGCAGAAGGAACCACATCCGCCGCTACGGGTCAATGAAGCCGCTCAAGATCAGCCTCCGAGGCTATCAAGATTGGAGGTAGACCATTGTCTTTAAGGACAAAAATCTGACCGCCCCTACTCCAAGTATATTTGTAGGACAGTTGCCTGGCCCTGACTCTTGTCTGACGTAACAAATTGTAAGTGTCGGTAGTAAGGAGTTCGTTGACGAAGATATGCCCGGAAATGTCACCGGAGAAAACATCACTGACGGTAAGCCGACGCCTGCGGCGCATAACTCGCAGAACATAGTCGGAAATTTCACGCGATTTAAGCGCGACTATAACCGATCTCACGCGTCCAGCGGAGTCAGCTCGAGGATCGGAGGCAGGAGCAGAGGCAGGAGCCCCGCCACGCGACGCAGACGCATCCCTCCGCCCCACATCACGAGTCTCTAGAACGTCAGAAACAAGCTGAGAAACGCCAAGCGCGCGAAAAACTTTAACGACAATTTCACCAGGCGCATCGGTGAAAATACATGGAATGCCGGAAATTATAATGTCCGACGTTCGAGAGACTCGCAATTCAGCAGACGACACGCGATTGGTGTGCTGAAAACTGTCCGATTGCACACCACGAGCCTCAAGCTCCGCAATCCGATCGCCGTGATCCGCCACGATTTTTTGAACCTCGGGTAGCTGGTTCAACTTTCGTTCGACTTCAGCATTCACTGACTCCTGATGGCTGATGAAGACAGTGATCTTCTTGTCAGACTCTTCTAACCTGGCGGTGATATTCCTGTCAGATTCGTCAAACCTGGCAGCGAGTCTCTTCTCCGTTTCATCAAACCTCGTCAAGATCGTCTGCAGCAGCGCGTCGATGGACTGAAACTGCGACCGAGCGTCAGCGCTCACAGGAGCAGTCGCATCGTGCGCCAGAGTTGCCGACGCTACACTCGCAAAGTCGAAAGAGGGAGTATCACTTGCGACAGGTGTAAGAGGCGCGCTCAATGTGGCAAGAGCTTTGCAGCACGCATCCGCATACTTGTATGCGGCATATGGTTTAATACAGCCAGGGTGGAATATCTTCTTACACTCCTCGCACTTGCGTGAATCGTTGACGATTGGCCTCTTACATTTTTCACACACACTCGACTCCATGTCCAGCATGCAGAGAGCCAAAGTCACACGATGGAGACAGGATAACCAAAATCGCCCAGCAGCGCGCAGTAAATGGCCGCACAGCCCAGCCAATAGCAGCACTGCAAGCGTACCAACTCCCGCCGACGCGACCAGATCAACACGCGCCACGTGCACCGCAAGCAGTAGAGTGCAGAAGGAACAGAGGAAAGCGCACATGCAAAAGGCCCACGCCGATCTCAAGTTGAGGTTAAGAAACAGGCAGTCCCCTTCAACCAGAATAATTATCTAAAAAAGACAAGCCTCGAAGATTGATATACTGCTATCAATAAGCAGTTAAAAATCCTGCCTGCGCGCGCGCGCGCGCGCGAGAGAGAGAGAGAGAGAGAGAGAGAGAGAGAGAAAAGAAGAATCTTAATTTAACCATTTTTCTCTAATTCAATCAATCTGTTTCTTTTCATTTTGCAATATTTCTGCTAAAATGTAAAAGTATAACTAAGCCAATATTTTAAAACTTTAAAATACTCGGCGAGAAAATTAAAATTTATTGAATATTTAAAAAGTTTCACAAATTAATAATTAAATAGATGATTAAAATCAAATCTAAAAAAGTGTTACGTCCTGCGAACTCCACGCTTTCCCTTTTTCGCGGAAATTCCTATGCGCCCAAGATAGAGCTTAAGATTAAGATAAGTGAACTAAGCACGGACGGTTATCGATCGGCGAGTGAGCCTTGATCTCCTCACATTCCTCTTTTTTAATGATCAAACTATCTGTTGACTTGGGCAGCTAAAAGCAACCTTCCAGATGACTAAATACTGACAGACGAAGCATACGTGATCATGTTCTTATCAACCTTGCCGCCCCATAACTAAGAAACACGGCGACACGACGCGCCAAAAAGAGCCTTAATCCCAGACGGAGTTTGCTTAGGATCTTTATTACATCGCGCGACTAGCCCAAAATTGGCCGCGCAATGTTCCGACAAACAGAGACGAGATCTAAAACGTGCTTTTAGAAATCTTGTAAGAGCACGTGGCGGAAGTTTCTGTTTGCAATAAAACTGCAATTAAGATTGGATGGAATGCATTTGTCTGTCGATACTGAAAACAGGAACCGCGAGATAAACAAGGGACCCTAATAAAAGAAAAATCGGCGATAGTCAAAAACAAATGAGTCACTGGAAGAATCGCTGGGTTGCACCCCCGATAAGACAGTGGGGGGCCTTACGAGGGGACTCACCAATAGAAAACCGGAAAAATCGATAACCGTCTCTAGCTTTCTAGGATAGGCGAAAACTTAAGATCTGGCTCTTGGGTAAGAAACGTCTCGCCCAATAAGAAATCCTCTAGATAAAAATTAGAAACATCCCGCCAACCAGAAGTTCCCAAAACGAAACACCTTGCTCCCACAAAATCCATCCTTTCCATCCTCGGAACTTTCCTATATAAACCCCGCGGCGCTCTCGCTCTCAAAGGTTCTGAGTCTCTTCAAGCCTCCCACCAACTTTACTAGTGGTTCAATCTCGGGATTATAATCGTGATCTCTGCCGTTGTCGAGTCACGATTCAGTTCTTAGAGACAGTGCAAGACATCCGATCGCACATCAATTACCCTGATTCGGGTCCATCCACTTCGGAAGTCAAGAACTCAACAAGTAGTAAGTCTCGTAATTCCTTATTCCTTTTCTTTTATCGTCCTCCTTATCAAGTGGTCTATCGATTGTTGGATCCCCGGGAGTTTATTGTAACGAGTCTACTAGCATCGTGGCTTTGGATAGGTATTGGATTCGCGGCGGTCGTTGGCGTTGTTGCGGGTCTGGCTGACTTGTCGGCCTCTGACTCCCGGCGTCTTTGTTGCTGTCGCGGACTCAGCTGGTCCACTGACACCTTGAGCCCGTAATAAATTGTTGTCGTGGCTTTGGGTCGGTCGGTGTAGGTATTGGGTTCGCGGCGGTTGTTGGCGTTGTTGCGAGTCTGGCTGACTTGTCGGCCTTTGACCCCCGCCGTCTTCGTCGCTGTCGCGGACTCAGCTGGTTCACCGACCCCCTGGGCCTGTAACATTTTCCTTATTCATTTGTATCCTTCCGACCGGGTCCGAGGGAGATCGACCACTAAATAAATAAAATAATTCTAATAGATCCGAAGGTTCCACCCCTTCGAGGACAGAATCTCCGCACGATCAAGCGGCAGAGAAATCGACAGAACAAACGGGCGCGAAGGAAACTTGACTTCTCTCAGGAGTCAATCAACCCAGGTCCTCCGCAGCTTCTTCGGTAGCTGCCCGAAGGACTCATTCATCGAGATCGAAGGCCATAGGGTGTATCTTGCTAATGTCATGAAATACCTCGGAGTATTTATAGATAGAAGATGGACCTTCGTGTATCATTTCGCCCAGATAACTTCTAAGGCGGCCAGGATCAGCCAGGATCAGCGGGCTCTTTTTGGAGTATTGCCGAATCTGCG
Source organism: Temnothorax ravouxi (assembly GCA_030770255.1). Lineage (NCBI taxonomy): Eukaryota > Metazoa > Arthropoda > Insecta > Hymenoptera > Formicidae > Temnothorax > Temnothorax ravouxi. The sequence goes on from JASTWP010003009.1 coordinate 23,908, forward strand.
GGGCCCTCTCGAAAGCAAGAGGCGGCTATACTTCAATGTGATCACTTCGATAATACTATACGCGGCTCCAATTTGGTGTGAAGAGTTGGTAGCCTTTGGTAACCAAAGACGCATTATAGGTCGGACGCTCCGCCTTATCGCCTCTCGTACCATCATGGCTTACAGGACGGTCTCATACGAGGCCGCTTTATTGGCGAGGATCCCACCGATCCATTTGTACGCGGCTTATCTCCGCCGCGTTTACCTCGCTCTGGATGAGATGAAGCGTGATGGTACCTGCACTCTGGACAACTGTAAGCAGCTTTCCAAGGAGCTTCACGAAGAGGAGAAAGTAACCCTCAGGAGACAATGGCTAGACCACATCAAGAATGCAAATCTCCCTGGTAGGAGAACAAGGGATGCCATCATTCCTTGCTTTGACGCTTGGTTGGACAGGGCGGTGGGTTTCCTCTCTTTCCGAATCACACAGCTGTTAAATGGACATGGGTGCTTCGACGCTTATTTATATAGGATTGGGAAGGAGGATTCTCCCCTCTGCCGATATTGTCTAATAGCTCCGGATACCGCCAAACATACACTGTCCGAGTGTGCTCATTGGGGAATGGAGAGGGGAGAGCTCACCGCTGTTGTCGGACAGGATCTTTCTCTTGCCGCTGTGGTAGCTTCCATATGCAACTCTCGCGAAGCATGGACCGCTTTCGCTGTATTTGCTGAGCGAGTGATGTCGACGAAAGAGGATGATGAGAGGAAGCGCAAACAAGATTTGGTGGATCCGCCAATCATTGACGGCGTTGCTCCTGAGGAGTACTGGCGATAACTCACGAATTTATTTGTAGTCTTTTGATTGCGTCTGTTCCTTTAGGTTGCGTTTTTCTGAATTTGCGTTTTTATAGTTTTTACTGCGCTTAAGGACTCGATAGTCCTTTTCTTTAATTCGTTCCGAGATCCGTGGGAGTTCTTCTGGGGCTCGGCCTGCCGGGACTGGCTGCTCATTGCTTTTTGGGCTCGGGTGTCACTGTTATGCAGTGACTCCCCTGAGCCCTTTGCGGCCGCCGGTTGCGGTGGGTCGCTCCCTTGGGAGACAATGACACGATCGCTTTTCCTACAGGATTGGTGGATGCCAATCCTACCTTTGCGTAGACGGTGATGGGCCATGGGCGGGTCTCTTTGGGCTCCTATCCCTCTTGAGTTGTGGGACGTGTGTGATTCATGTTTTGTTACTTGTGGAACTCTTCTCCGGATAGAGGGGTCTCCTGTTCGCTTGGTCACGTTGTGTACGTGTCTTGTTTGGGATGTGGAATCCACGGTCGAACTGTCCGCAGCCAATGAAGAGCTCCCTTCGGTGATATCGCTACCCGCGGTAATATCACGAAGGTTCTCCGAGGTGGTGGAACTGCGGTCTGACCGTAATTCGACTAGGAACAGGTTCTCCCGTGGACGAAACATCCCAGGTTGATCCTCCGTTAATCTCGTGTTATCGTCTATCTGTCTTCTGGCGCTTGCGCACGGATTTTGTCTCGTCACGTGAAGTTATACCTCGGGTCTCCCGCGTGGCGTGACTGTAGTCCTTTGTGCTATATGTTAGGGAGAGAGGTTTTTAGTGGGTGCAAGCCCCACATATCCTGACGGTCGGGGTCAGGAATGCGCAAGGCATTTCCTCTCTTCCACGTAAACAAAAAAAAAAGGTCCTCCGCGGCTCCCCACTCTACCGCCTCCACTGGCTTTTACGGAGGAGCCTTGTTGGTTACACGAGAGTTGCCCCGTTGTTGCGCTTTCTTGCCCCGTCGTCCTGCCCTCTCGCCACGTTCCCGCACCTTCTCGCCCAGTTTGTCGGGTGGCCTTTTTTCGCCGATCTCGCCCTTTTACTAGAACCTCCCGATTCCTCCTCCACTTCCAGAAGTTTGTCCCTGACCCCGTCGACCGCCTCGACTATCGACTTACTCGAGGAAGAAGTCGATCTTGAAGTAGTTACCCTCGAGTAATTATTACCACCCTTATAGCATAAGAATTATTTACTTGTTTTATGATTTAGTTTGATTTAAATACACTCCCACACACACACACGCACACACAGCAAATTCATGTAACTTCAACCCAAAACAAAGATCCTGCCCGGTCACCCAGCGAACATCTCTTTATATTTTATTATAACCTCATTGCAACTAAATTTAATTTTAAATTATAATGTACAATAACCTTTTACATAAAGTCTTCCTTGCTTTAATATATAGGTACATATACACACCTTCACTAACGCCTAGCTTATAATTATTTCTTTTATATCATTTTTTGTGTGTGTCAAATAAATGTTAAATCTATACTATTATTATAAAGAGATAGAGTTTGTAGCCTTTTTTTTGTTCACTATGATCTCGGAAACCAATGGACCGAATTTTTACCAAAAGTATATGAAATAGGGGTAGAATTTCCCGGGGAGTGTTATAGAGCGTATAGTTTTTTGTTACCGATTTTCTGGAAACTGGTTTTTTTAATTTTTCTAATTTTTTGAGAAATAATTGACCAAATTTTAAAGAATTGTATATAAAACAGGGGTAGAATTTTTCGGGGAGTGCCATAAAGTGTATAATTTTTTGTTATCGATTTTTTTGGAAACCGGTATCAAAAGTTTTTTGAATTTTCTGGAAAATTTCCGGGGAGTGCCATAAAGTGTATAATTTTTCGTTACCGATGTTTTTGGAAACCGGTATCAGAAGTTTTTCGAATTTTTCGGGAAATAATTGATCGAATTTTAAAGAATTGTATATAAAACGGGTAGAATTTTCCGGGGAATGTTATAGAGTACATAGTTTTTCGTTATCAATCTTTTTGGAAATTGGTTACGAAATTTTTCTATACTATCTTTACTATTATCTTTATCTTTATTATTATAATAAAGAGACAAGAGTTTGTAGCCTTTTTTTGTTCGCTATGATCTCGAAACCATGCATTTGACCGAATTTTTACCAAAAGTATATAAAATAGGGGTAGAATTTTCCGGGGAGTGTATAGAGTGTATAGTTTTTCGTTATCGATTTTTTGGGGAACCGATATCCGAAATTTTTTCAATTTTTCGGGAAATAATTGATGCTCGGGAAATGCTAATGCTGGCGATATTAACACAAAACTGAGGTAAGGCATATTATGTGCAAAAATGCTTCATTTCCGAAATATAAGTTTGTAATATTGAAAATTAAAAAATAGCAAAAGCTACGCGTATGAGAGCCATGCAGACGAGGTCGCGAGCGAAGACGCGGGGCATGCTAGTTGTTTATAAAATTTAATTAAATGTATTTTTTTTGTTATAAATAAGACCTCACTCAGTACCATTCTCCTCTCGAAATCGCACGAGGTCCGATCCTGAGTTAAAGAGATTGAATTCCCTGACTCGAAAGAGGACCGACGATCGCACCGCTCACGGAAGGCGTCCTACCGTCCCTACGAACGTTGACCCTTCCTGAGCCATCGAAAGTGCGTTCGGCTTGCGCCACGCGCCTCAGAGCGTGTACCTGCGAGCGATATTCTTAAGCTTCTAGTTGCGTCCTTCCTTACCCCGACCCCTCTGGTTAGCCTTTCCTTGTTTCCCGGTTTTTCTTATCCTGATCCAAGGGTTGGACGTAACAAAAGGATGTTATAAAATCTGTCTTTCTCTCTTCCGTCTTCATTCGTCTATTGAAGATCATTTAATTAGGATTTAGATTTTCCATTTATTTATAAATTTCAATAAATTTTAATAAGAATAATGCTTATTAATTCAGATAGAATTAATTTATGGGGTTTTCTCGATTGTTCTAGACTCTCTATAGGAACAATGAAGTTTATTGAAATAAATACTTTTATTTCAATTATTTAATATGTATAATAATTTGTGATTAAATTTTTTATTCTATTAAAAAATACATATAAAACTTTGTATTTAAATACCTTATATTCTCTCGTTGGATTAAATATTTTAATAAAATATTTTTATTTTGTACTGTTACCTCTGTAATTCTTTGTGACCACTAAAAAATATATATGTAAACTTTGTATTTATATATCTTGTATTCCCTTGTTAAATTTAAATAAAATTTTTTAATCTTATGAAATTGTTATTATACATTCTTTTTCTAATTGACACCATGTAAAGATTTTTTAAAGTAGTGCAACAATTCTTTTTTGAAACAATATATCTTTTTGGAAATCGGTTACAAAATTTTTCCAATTTTTAAGGAAATGATTGAGTGAATCTCAAAGAATTGTATACGACGGAATTGAACTTCAGTAGATAAAAAAGTAATATTTTTCACCGTTTCCCAAAAAGATCAATAAACTATACAGTTTATAGCTCCCCGGAAAATTCTACCCTTGTTTTATATACAATTCTTTAAAATTCAAAAAATTATTTCCCGAAAAAGTCATCAAATTTCTAATACTGGTTTCCAAAAAGATCGGTAACAAAAAATTATATACTTTATAGCACTCCCCGGGAAATTCAACCCCTACTTTATGTACAATTCTTTGAGATTCGGTCATTCGGAACCGGCTTCCAAAAAGATCGGTAACAAAAAATAGTACATTTTATAGCACTCCCCGGGAAATTCTACCCCTACTTTATGTATAATTCTTTGAGATTAAATCAATTATTTCCCGAAAAATTGGAAAAATAAAAAACCGGTTTCCAGAAAATCAGTAACCAAAAACTGTACACATTATGGCGCTCCCCGTAAAATTCTACCCCTACTTCATATACAATTTTTTAAGATTCGGTCAATCAATTCCCGAAAAATTGAAAAAATTTCGGTACCGGCTTCCAAAAAGATCGGTAACAAAAAATCGTACACTTTATAGCACTCCCCGGAAAGTTTTACACCTGTTTGATTTATAATTCTTTGAGATTCGGTCAATTATTTCCCGAAAAATTAGAAGAATTAGAAAAACCGGTTTCCAGAAAATCGGTAACAAAATACTATACACATAGTGGCACTCCCCGGAAAATTCTACCCCTATTTCATATACTTTCGGTAAAAATTCGGTTCAGGGGTTTGGGCTGGGAGTTGATGAGTCAGTCAGTCAGTCAGTCAGTCAGGACATCTTTCTTTATATATATATAGATCACTTGAAGCGCGACTCTTCTTTGATAAGGTAACATAATTTTGTGATGTGTATCACTTGGGTTATAATTTTTTGGAAATAGAGATACTACTGCTTAGATTTTTTCGAGATTTTTCGAGATACAAAGATTACGTCTATCACTTGTTACTTAGGTTTTTTCGAGGCATAATACTACCACTTTCTTTTTTTTTAGGTAACAACATATACACTATTATAAGTGTACTTGGCGCCTTTCTTTACCTTTTTTTTTAAGATACAATTTACACAATACAATTTCAGAAAATAGTTCAGAAAGAATTTAAGAACATGGATGTGTGTTTATAATTCATACAATGTAAAATATTGTCAATTGATAATATTATTTATTACTTCATTTCTTTACCTATAAGTCAAAGTTAATATCTTACCAAACTATTCAGGTTCTTTAATCCCTTCCTTTGAAGAAAGACATCTATACCTTCATGATATAAAATTGTGCGCATGATTTTTCTCGAAATAAAAATGTTGAAACTCTTTTATTTAACCACAAATGCTCATAATTGCAACATGTAACTAAATTTTCTGCCCAGCTCTGTGAGACGTTCCGAGCCAGAGAACTGATGGTATAATAGGCCAGTCAAATTAGACATTTTGCTATGAAAGTGATGCAAACTTTTTTATTCCTTTTTAGGCGTGTTGGGGGTGTTTAGAAATAGTATATTACACTACAAGGGCCGAAAGTGTGAGATTCCTGCACTGCGCGCCATAATGCCCGAGGCGAAGCCGAGGGCATGATGGCGCGCAGTTCAGGGCTCTCACACTTTCGGCCCGTGTAGTGTATACTATTTTTCTTGCTACTCGGTCGAAAGTACGGAACAATGATATGTATATATTAATAAGACATTGATGCCTGCCCCGACATTTGCGGCACGAGCGAAGCGAGTGTTGCTGGTCGGGGGGGCAGGCATCAATGTCTTATTGATAACCTCTGATAACCTCTTCCTCATCGGTTGACTCACCAGATGATAATTCAGCCATTTTTTTATTTTTATTTCACTTCAGTCACTGTCACTTTTTAAATAGTATTCAATAATAAACATTAGTTAATTAACTAATCGTAAACAAACTTTGAGGTTATACGAGCGAAAGTATAGTAAAGGTCTTGGGTACACCAATACACCAATACAACCAAATCTGAGAAATGTGACTCTTACATGGAGAGTTACAGAGGAAGGGATATTTACAGGAGCTTTACTGTAGTAACCGAGTTTGTCTCGCACGGTAGTATTGTACTCAGAGTTTCGTGTGTTGAGTGCCAGTGCATGCGACTAAGTTTTTACTCCCGCTATTATAGAGGGTGCGCGTATAGCTTAACCAATGCATAAAAGGTAAACTTTCTGCCGTGGAATCGGGGAAGAAAGTACGTACTTTCGACCGGGGTAGTAAGAAAAGCTTATTTTTGAGTTGTCGTATCATGAGACCCAGAGCTTTTTGAGGGGGGGTGGGAAACCAAAATTTTCACGGTTTTTTGCATTTATCTCGTTTCGATTAATAGATAGCACTTTTTCGTTCGTGAAAAAGTTGTAGGGCTTAAAAAACAAAAAAAAATGAGCGGTGACTCGTTCCGATTCGTCAAAAATTGAGCATTTATCAGAAAAGAGACAGAAGCGAAAAACGCGCCGAGTTCCGAACGCTCGGCTCGACACGCGCAACTTCCGGAGGCTCCCCTGGGCTCAATTTTTGACGAATCGGAACGAGTCACCGCTCATTTTCTTCGTTTTTTTTAAGCCCTACGACTTTCTCACGAGCGAAAAAGTGCTATCTATTAATCGAAACGAGATAAATGCAAAAAACCGCGAAAATTTTGGTTTCCCCTCCCTCCTCAAAAAGCTCTGGGTCTCATGATACGATAACTCAAAAATAAGCTTTTCTAAACACCCCCAACACACCTAAAAAGGAATAAAAAAGTTCGCATCACTTTCATAGCAAAAGCCTTTTTTTGGTTTAATTTGACTGGCCTATAAGAAGAATCTCCGCCAAGTAGCAGCGGTGAAACCACACATGGACATTCTATTTCAAAATGGACGATACTTGGTGGAAGCACGCATATATCGTATCTACTTACAGATATTATTTGAAACGTAATAACAAAAAACAATAGAAAAATTGAACTGCAAATTTGAGGCTGCATTATTCTGTCTTCGTTGCACATCAAATATCAAACAAAGATAGAACGATGCATTCAACGCTGAGTGTGAATCGGACCGCAGCCTTAGACCTCTGGAAAATTAATATCGGTGTTTCTTAATATTTCCATTACTCTGACCTAACCTAACCATCTAGAAAATTCTTAAATCGTGTTAAATAACATGATTTAAAAACGGTAAGAAATGCGTAAGAAGAGCTTTAGCTAAAATAACACACTTGGGTGTGCAGTGTGATAATGCATGTTTGGACTGTTAACCAAAGAGTTGAGATTATATTATGATGGCGCTCCCGCGCAAAGGCTACCGAGAGAGAACTGTCGCGCCAAGGGAACTAGACCCTCCTAGTAATAACTGATGTCGCCACATGTCACTTAGAAGCGCTTGCTTCGTATCCACTAGCTCGGCAGTACCGATTTCCCTCACGGTGTCGTCGTTATGTATCGCAAGACAGAGAAAGTTTAGCCATCTTGAACGATGGACGTATTATTTTGTACACGCAAATAAAGAAAATTGTATTCAAGGAAAGCAAGCGAAGTTATTCATATCCAAAGACGAGAAAATACGTGCCGTGCACCCGGCTCAACGAGAGCTGCGTAAACATATGGTCCTTCGAGCCGGATACAGAAGTCCGATCTCGTGCAAACCCTGCTGAAAATGACCGATTGAATCCGATTGGTTCCGCATTAAATTTGGTGAAATTGAATCGGAATAAATGCGTTTTCAATCCGATTAATCGGATGCCCGATTGGAAGTGAATCGGTTTTGATAACAAATCAATCGGAATCGTTTTTAATTTGGTATTTCCGGATTGATCTGAATCCGCCGTTATCGGATTCAATCGTATTAATGCCAATTCATTTTAATCGGGTGAATAAAGGGACCACACAAATCGTATTGAATCCGCATCAGTCGTAAAATTTTAATACCACACCGGAATCGGATTTAATGCGATATTTCCGGATTCATCTGAATCCGACTGAATCGGTTTCAATCGTATTAATGCCAATCCGTTTTAATCGGGTAAATAAAATGAC
>JASTWP010003010.1:0-32207 GCA_030770255.1 Temnothorax ravouxi
AAACAGAGCCTATTTTGCCAACAGTAAGCTCCTGAAATCGACCCTCTTGTCCAGACATCTGAAGCTCGAACTATACAGGACACTTATCAGGCCGGTAGTGACCTATGGATCGGAAACGTGGACTCTATCAGCTGACGACGAGAAAGCTTTACGTATATTTGAGCGGAAAATCCTAAGAAGGATATATGGCCCTGCGAAGGAAGGTGAAGTTTGGAGAATAAGAACGAACAGAGAGATAGAGTTGGCCATTGAGGAGAAAGACATAATAAAATTTATAAAATCACGCCGGCTCGCTTGGTCGGGTCATGTGGAGAGGATGAGTGAGGAAAGGCTGCCAAGAAAACTACTCCATGGAAACATGGCGGGAAGAAGGGAACGTGGAAGGCCAAGGAAAAGATGGATGCAAGACCTGGAGGAGGACCTGAAGACCATGAAGGTTAGACAACGGTGGGAGAAGGTACGGAGTAAGGAGGAATGGAAGGACGTCGAGAGGGAAACCAAGGCCCACACCGGGCTGTAGCGCCAAGTTCATCATCATCATCGAATGCGTGTGAGTCGGCGACGCATCGCGGCCGATCGCGGCACCTGATAGGCACGGAGTGGCCGGACACGCATTTGTCAGGCGCGCAAGACGAAGGTTCGACTTCTCGAACAGAAATCGTCGCCATTCAATCATATAATGATACTAAGCCTTTTCCTTTTATTAAAGCAAATAAATTGCCGTCACTTTATTTTTATTAAATAATGTTTTTGTTTTAAAATTCAGAAAATAGAGCGATATAATTTATAAGCATTTATAATTTATGTTACTATTTTTATTATTATTTTATGTTATTATTTTAAGCACAAAATTATAGAAAATTGAGAAATATTTGTACAGTAACATGATAGTTTAAAGTTTATAAGGCCATAAAGCATGAATTTTTAAAATGGTTGTTACATTACATATGAGAAAGTTGCCAGAACCAACGGAGAAAAATATTCTTAAATTCACACAAATCAGTTATTAATTGAAATCTTTTCGATTAAATGCGCTCACATTAATAGTCAATTAAACGACTTTAGATTAACACCACTTAAATCAATCGTCAATCGAACGATTTTCGATTAATTCTGCTTAAATTAATCGTTAATTGAATGATCTTCGATTGAATTTGCTCATATAAATTATCAATCAAACGACTTTCAATTAACTCCGCTTAAATCAATCGTCAATCGAATGACTTTTCGATTAATTCTGCTTAAATTAACCGTTAATTGAATGACCTTTAATTGAATTCGCTCATATCAATCGTCAATTAAACAACTTTCGATTAACTCTGCTTAAATCAATTGCCAATCGAACGATTTTAAATTAATTTGCTCATATCAATCGTCAATTAAACAACTTTCAATTAACTCCGCTTAAATCAATCGTCAGTCGAACGATTTTCAATAAATTCTGCTTAAATTAATCGTTAATTGAATATCTTCGATTGAATTTGCTCATATCAATTGTCAATTAAATGGCTGTCGATTAACTCCGCTTAATTCAATTCTTAATCAAACATATTTAATTGCATTATTTGATATCAATTGTCAACTAAAGATGGAAATTAATTAAAAAAGTAATTAATTCCTCGCAACCCTGGATCAGGTAGAGGCGTTGTACAACAACATGCACCCGCGGTACCAGATGTACGTCCGTCGCGACACAGTGACGCGTACCCGAGACATTCTGCGCCTGGCGGAAGAGTTTGAGCACATAGAAGAGCAGACGCGCGCCCGACAAGCCACCGTACCGAAACCCGCGATTGCCGCCACAGCGTACGACTGCCGCGAATACTGCTGGCGGTGCAAACAGCGAGGCCATACGCGCTTCGACTGTCGGCGACCACTGCGCCTGTTTTGCTCCCAATGCGGCAGAGATGGCGTCTTTACAAAAGATTGTCACACGCCGTTGGGAAATGCCGCTCGAACTGGGGAAGGAGCGGCCGTCCCTCGGTCCTCCGACTAACGTACAAACGCGCCCGCATCTAACCGTTGTGGTGTCGAAGCGGCCGTTCGACGTACTGTTGGATACCAGATCTGAAGCTTCGTTCGTAAACGCACGCACCGCCGATAAGCTCGCCCGCGATTTTCCGATCCAGCCGGTTAGCGGACGAGTGCACCTCGCCGACGGGTCGAGCACCGCCATTCCGGGCCTGATAACGTTTCCGGTTACCGTGCAGGGACGGATGTTTTGGCATCGTTTCCAAATCATGCCGATGCTCGACAACGACATACTCATCGGCGTGGATCTGTGGGCGAAACTAGACTTTGCCATACCGCCCTTACCCGCGCCAAGCACAGAAACGCGGACCACCGCCGTAGAGCACCCACCCGAGGGAGTCACACTGTCGGAGGAAGAACACCTTCGCCAATTTCTAGCCGACGAGCTCTCGCAGTTCGAAACCGTGCAGGGCTCCACCAACCGCGTACAGCACGTTATCCGCGTTAAAACCGACCGGCCGCGAAACCCGACCATGCAGGCGATTATAGACGCAGAAGTCGAAAAGATGCTCCGAGATGGGGTTATAGAACCGTCACATAGCGCCTGGAGCTCGCCGGTCGTCATCGTGCAAAAAAAGGACGGCAAACCGCGATTCTGCATCAATTTTCGCTTAGTCAACCAAGTGACCGAGAAGGACGCGTACTCGCTACCCCGACGCTCATCACCACGACGCTAGATAAGTTACGGGGGGCCCGATACCTGACCACCCTCGACTTAAAAAATGGGTATTGGCTGGTACCCGGAAAGCCGACCTGTGACCGCTTTCACCGTTCCCGGTAAGGGGTTAATGCAGTTCAAAGTGATAACGTTCGGATTGCATTCGGCGACGGCAACATTTCAACGCTTGCTTGACACCATCTTAGGCCCCGAGCTAGAACAATATGTATTCGTGTACTTGGACGATATCATCATCATCAGTGAGAGGTTCGAGGAACACCTAAGAATTATGCGCAAAGTGTTCTGTCAAGGTTGCTGAAGGGGGGGAGGTGGAAAGTAGGGTCGTTAAAGGAGGGAGAAAAAATAGTCGGGAAAGAGAGAAAGGCGAAGAGGAAATGAGTGAGTCCCGATTGCGCACATTACTAATCGGACACGACAATATTTCTCGATCGGACACGCTAACGATTGGACACAATGTCGATCGGATACGGTGCCGATCGGACACGGTGCCGATCGGACACCGTGCCGATCGGACACGGTGTCGATCGGACACGGTGCCAATCAGACACAGTTACTATCGGACACATTTAGTTGCATTTGGACACGGTGCCGATCGGACACGGTGCCGATTACACACGGTGTCGATCGGAAACGGTGTCGATTGCACACGGTGTCGATTGCACACGGTGTCGGTTGCACACGGTGTCAATTGCGCACGGTGTTGATCGGACACGGTGTCGATTGCACACGGTGTCGATCGGACACGGTGCCAATCAGACACAGTTACTATCGGACACATTTAGTTGCATTCGGACACGGTGCCGATCGGACACGGTGCCGATTACACACGGTGTCGATTGCACACGGTGTCGATCGGATACGGTGTCGATTGGACACATGCTCCGTGGTTGCAGGCGCAGCGAAATAGAAGTTGTGATTTTCTTATTGTTATGTAAATACGTAACTCGTCTGAGTTGATCAATTTAGAAGAAGATACTTACTTGCGTCCTTAATTGTCAGTGGTCCTACAAGTCATCTGGGGGTAATAAGGCCTGCTAAAACTGCCATTAACGCTGCCAAAGACAAGAGCGTCCATAGCAAGCTGCGTCCAGTGACTATCACATAGTACATGCTGCCGCTTTACTTTATTCAAATAATTTTATAACATGTTAAATAATTTTTGTGAATTATGACAGCTACGACATAACAGGGACACTTCTATTTCGCTGCGCGTGCAGCCACGGAGCATGTGTCCGATCGACACCGTGTCCGATCAACACCGTGTCTGATCGGCGCCGTGTCCGATCGACACAGTGTCCGATCGACACCGTGTGTCATCAACACCGTGTCCGATTGGCACCGTGTCCAATCGACACCGTGTCCGATCGGGAATGTGTCCGATCGGACCATATTGTCGTGTCCGATTTGTAATTTGCGCAATCGGGACAATCCCGGAGAAAATAAGTAAGTAAGAAGTGGGAAGGGTTTTAAGAAAATTGAAGAAGTGGAAGGCGGCCGGGATTAATGGTATTCCGAACGGTGGGGAAGAGCTGGAAGAGTGGGTTAGAGAATTTTGCAACAGAGTATGGAAGTAGTTATACTAAGGGAGTTTTAACTCAAGAGCTCCGAGGGAGTGAGGGAGGGGGAGTATCGGATTACGCGGAGGGCGAGCCGGGCAAGAGAGGGGGTATCGGATTACGTAGGGAGGCGAGCGGGGCAAGGGGGTATCAGATTACAAGGGTATCGGATTACAGGGGGTATCGGATTACGTGGTGGAAGGGCGGGTGACTTTGACATACCACGTGTATGATTCACGATGACATCACCGGGATGATTCACGTGTATGACTCACATGTATGACCTTGACCTTGACATACCACGTGTATGACTCACCGGGATGACTCACGTGCACAGGTAGGGCAAGGGGTCCGCAGGGGGAAAGGAGATCCGCGTTCGCGCCGCGGAGTCCGCTTGCGGGTCCGCGGTCGCGCCGCGGGGTCCGCGTGGGAGTCCGCGTTTCAGAACGAGGGGTCTAATTAAGAAAAAAATTCTACCTTAATTTCGACGAAGGGGGGCCCCATGGCCGCGGCACTCTCTTCGTCTCAACGCAGCCAGCAACGACTCCCGCGGATTTTGAGGACCAGGGCGGCGGATAGGAACTGCCTGAGCCCTCGCCACGCGGTTCGCGTAGGCAACCAGCGCCTTGTCCGCCAATCTTTTATCCTCAACGGTAAGACGAAACTCTCGGCACTCCGTTGGGCGGGCAGCGTACAGCTGTGCTTGCCCGCGTCCGATGCCGGGTAGCGTGCCCACCTAGGCTGCTTGGAGCGGGGCGCGGGAGCAGCGAGCCCCCGCCTCTGAATTTCACTCTCCTTTATATCACGAGCGTCTTGTAGCAGAAGGCGCGGAAACATTACAAAACAACAGTCGTAAAACAAAGTTGTCACAAAATCAAAGAACATATCCGAACACGTCTGCAGCTTTTCGCGGACTTGATGAGACTGAATTCAATGACGGTTGCAGAACGGAGAAGTCACCAGAGAAAAATATAATGACGGTGTATAAAACTGATAGTCGCAATACGTCTCGCACTACAAAGGCGAGCGCCGACGTCCGCCAGAACATCGGCGCCTCTCTTCTATGTTATGATATGTGATATTTGTTTGTAAATTCAAGCAGCCGGAGTTCTGGCGGACGTCACATATACGGTTTGAATGGAAATGCGTGCAGAGAAATTATAGCATGATTTATACTTAAAAATTACTTTTTATTCTTTTTTTTTTACATATTTTTTCTTACGTACTACGGAAGCGCACTAAAAACTAACGCTGCGAGCTCGCAATCGACGAGCTAATGTTTATCGAAGGCATCGCTAGCGCGTATTACATTCGGTATGATAGAATCCGTTACAGTGAACGCGATATCGGAGAATCGCGTGAACTTGACAATTGACATCGACCGTCTCGACAATTCCGTTATCAAACCCACATTAGCATCCCTCGATGAATTCCAGGAATGCGTTAGTGGGTTGGCGTTGTCGCTAAATCCTCATCTGAAATTTTTTAAAATGTTTAATCAATTTTAATCTTTTATTAACGATTTTAATTCAAGTTTTACCTCATTATCGAAATCTATGTATAGGTTATCGATTATTTCATCTATTTTACTAGAAGTGCTGCAAACCGCGTCTCGTGGCCCGAATAGTTTAAGCACTTCTTGTTGTTCTCTTGTTGAAGAGGAGTACTATACGGATAATTTGTGTTTTCCTAGAAGATCACGTCCTATCACCAAGTCAACATGCAGAGAATTTTCTCTGATCACGTAAAGTTCGACGTCCAAGTCAATATCCGGGTATTGTTCCAATATCAAGTTCGACCTTGCTATACCCAGAATCGGTATTGGCGTATTATTTAGTGCTTTATACGCTATTGTTGATTTAGTTAACGGCCCTGACGAGCTTTCGATAAGTTTCTTATATACATTCTTGCGGACAAAGAAAAGTGGGCTACCCGTATCTATTATTGCGGATAATTTACATCTATTTGAATTAAGCGAAATAAACGACAACGGTTGTCCTGAATAATTAATTCGTCTACCTGAATCGCCATCGACTAACGCTACCGTGGTCGAGTCCTCCTCTGCGGATTTCTCCTGCACGGCTGATACTGCTACGGCCGCCAGCGTCCCTCTCGAGTGTGGCCTGTCGTCTTTCTTGAATTTCGGGCACTCGTAACTCTTATGCCCCTTGACTTGGCACCTGAAGCACTTGATTCCTTCTTTACCCGGCTCCGTGTCTTTATCCTTGGCCTTGTCCTTGTCGTTGTCCCTTTGGGGCATTTTACTTCCTTCTCTCGTCTGCTTCTGGGCCTCCGTCTCCCCTGAGGCACTTATAATCTGCATTTGTTGCAGGAATAAATCGACGTCTTTTGTGCCCATCGCGGCCGCCGTTTCTCGCAGAGAGTGGCTTCCTATGCCGCTAATAATTAAATGTACTTGTTCCTTTTCTGTTAATCAAGCCCGTAAATTTGGGCGAGCTTGTCTGCTGCATACTCTAGGAAGGTTTCCTTCCAATGGTTCCACCTACGTGCTTCAATTTTCTGCATGGCCACGTGGAATAAAACTCTGCGACAAAATCTCTTCAATATGGCTTCTTTGAAGCCCGTCCACGACTCCAGCATCTCTCCTGAGTTTATCTCGAACTACTTCCTTGCTCCTTTTGTCAGCTTACTGGTTGCCGCCAAGTATTTTACGCCTTCTGGTGCCGAGTGTATTTCAGCTACCTTCTCTATTCGTCGAAGCCATACTTCGACCGTCCATACTTTGTCCGTCTCCGCTCTCGAAAACTCTAAAATCTGCGTCGCTAACAAATTCACCGCATGTGCTGACGAAACCGAGGCCAACGGTAACACCTGACTTCCCTCTCTGGAGGCACTGGTGTTCCTGTTCCGCTCGTCCGCTCGTTCGTCCGGTCGATTCCCTCCGTTTCTCTGGCCATCAACGTCCGCAGCCGTCAAATGCTCCAGTAGTTGTTGCAGCTGTGCCACGAGGTGAGCACACCATGGCGGCATCTCTTCGTCGTCTCTTCGCCCAACCGGCGCAATTTCTTTCCGGATCGCTCCGGGCCCCAACCGGTGTACCCTAGCTCTTCACCGGGGGTGTGTTCTTATCTAGCTGCTCGCTTGTAGGTTTTTTCTCCATGTACTCTACAATGAGCTCGATATAGCGAGCGTGTGTGATTTCTTCGGCAGTGATTATGCCGAGCCGCCTCGCTTCTTCTTTGATTTGCACTAACGTTAAACCTTCCAACCGCTGTCGATCCATGCTTCTCTGGGCTCTCGTTTGCACCATGCACTCACGATCGAACATACGCGGCGTAAGTGGTTCTCTTTGAGGGTAACGCGAACTGAATCCCACTTTTGAGCAGTAAGGCTCAACTCGATGGGATGTCAGGATAATAAAAATTAGATGTGCTTATTTGTGTACAGTTAATTTTAGTTTCGTTACATACGACTCGATACGGTAGGCACCGCAGCGCGCAACCGGAGACGGTCTACCGCTACCTTTCGCGGCTCACGATCGTCTGTCCGCGCATTACAATCGGAGCAACGAGCTTCGTGTTCGGCTCTGATCACGCCTGTCCGGCGTGATGTCTCCTTTCGACATTTCCGCAGGTCTGCCAGCTACGGTGCCAACGTGACTAATCTTAACGGATTTCTTACCGATGGTTATCGCGTAGACTAAATCTATTTACGCAGTACGCAAAACAAAGGAAGAAATGACGGGTCGATGATCGACCCAATGACGCATCGAACCTGTCGGGACATGTTTGGCGGGCGCCATGAACAAATTTTTATCTTAGAAAAGGGGGTGGTTATTGCGTAGACGTATCTGTTTTGCACTATTTTTTTACAACACAGTACGCAAAACAAAGGAAGAATCTTTCAAGATTTAGTTGGAGCGAGAGAGAGAATAAAGGGTATATATCGAGGGATGAAGCGCGTCAAGACGCAGTAGTATGATATGAAAGCATATGTGCAGCGATACATTTAACACCCTTGTGGTAAAAGTGCAAATTAACATTAAAAATAATGGAGTGTGATGTGACATAATTTTTGTGGCCAGGGCTTCCACAGTATGGAGGTGGTGGAAGGTTTCGGTCTGAGATTCACGCGGAAGGATCTCTACGCGCTGGCCGACTTAAATTGGCTGAACGATAAAGTTATAAATTTCTACACGAATCTGTTGATCGCTAGAGGCACATCTTCCGACACATATCCAAAAGTACATGCAATGAACACGTTCTTTTATTCGAAACTTCTGTGAGTGGTCACTCGTCTCTGAAGCGATGGACCAGTAAAGTTGACATATTCGTACAGGATCTTATAGTTGTACCGTATCTGAACGTTCACTAATGTATATTGATAGTAGATTTCCGCAATAAATCGATTGTATATTATGATAGTATGGGTGGCGATAATCCGAAATGTCTGGCGGCGCTAAAACAATATGTACAGGAGGAGAGTCTGAACAAGAAAAAACACCCTTACGATATGAGTAATTGGAAAATTCAGTCCGCTAAGAACATTCCACAACAGATGAATGGTAGCGATTATGGCGTGTTCTCTTGTATGTTTGCTGAGTATGTCTGCGCAAACAAAAAAATTTACGCAGGACGACATGCCACGTTTTAGAAAGAAAATGTTTAAAGAAATAATAAATAGAAAATTTTTTTAAAAAATATAATTTAAAAAAATAAAAAAATATTAAAAATATAAAATACAAAAATGTGTGATTAATATTCCATCCATTAGTATACTACATACGTTACATTACATGTATACATACATACATACATACATACATGCATACATGCTTACATGCTTACATACATACATGCATACATGCATACATGCATACATACGTACATATATACTGTCATGACTTTTTCACTCCCGGTCGTGCCCGGGGCGTGTGCCGGATCAAAAGGGAAAAGGAGAGAAAGGGTGGAAGGACCTCTCCGACGAGTCTCTCACACGGGCCGAAAATTTTAACGCGAAATTGATTATTGGGCGCCAGACGCTGTAACTCGCGTCCACTAAGAATCCCGAAACGAAAAATAATAATACCAATCCAACCAAACGTAATGCCGAACCTAATTAATCCGGTGTGTGAGAGATCGGCCAGCTCGGCTAAGGAGTGTGGGCGGGGTTGATAGAAGGGCAGCGCGATATTCGGCGGGGTGACACGGAAATCACGAACTCAGACCATTAAAAGAGAAATAACAACGTTTATTCGGAGGTCACTCTCCGGTGAAATAATCGGTGCTAGCCGGCCGTCGTTATCAAGCCATAATCAATCGAATAAATGATCACGCGGACGCCAGAAAGAAAACGAACAATGCTAGTAGCGCGGGCGTTCAAGATAAAGCAGAAAATTTACGTTATTTTACAAGAAACTGCGCGGAGTGCGCTGTTAATGAATCAGAGAACAGTAATAACCATTAAATCTATCGCTAACGGGAGGGATCGACGAAAGACACAGCCGAACATGAAACCACCGGAGTAAACGCGAAATAATAGTATCAAGTAATGCGAAGGAACGCGACATAGCAGTGGGTCACGCCCGGAGCGCGTGACGTCATGTCCCGAGCCGCACAGAAAATTCTGTCGCCAAATGATCCTTAATCTAACGCGAGTATCTTAATCTAACCAAGTATCTATCTAACGCAAGTATCTTAATCTAACGCAAGTATCTTAATCTAACGCACGCGATAATTATAGCGCGAGTAACTGTCCAGTGTAACACGCTAGTTATCCGCAAGCATTTTTAACGCGAAAAATGAGGCGCAGAGGTCCTCGTCGTAACGCAAGATACCGTAACTAACGCGAGGGCACGGGATTTACAACGCAAGATACTGTAGTTAACGCGAAAACACGCAATTTACCGCGTGTACTAACGGAGTGCAATAATGAACGTGAACGCTATTCTACGCGAAACGTACCCCCACGCAAGTAGGTACTGTCCGAACGCGATTATGCCAACGCGAGAATCAACCGAACGCGAGAAATCCAACACGAATCCTATATTTCCCTCACGCGAATAATTCACCGAACAATACGTCAACGCAATCAACGCCATTAGCCGACACGAGTCGGAACGCAACATAGTCATGAAACATACTCGGGTGTAACGCAAGTTAGTTTCGGTAACGCGAGGAAACTTGATACGCCGTGAATACCGTATACGCGAGACGCAAACACAAGTGCGGACATTACACGAAAACGGGCTCACAGTACCGGATTTTGCCACACGAATCTATCGCGATCTCCAGGGGGTCGACATGACGACTCTACCGCGATTCTGCGGCCACGATACCATCCCGAAGCTTTTCGCTCTCGCTGTCGATTGCAAGGTCACACTCGGTTCGCGAGGAACCGCACATACCGCGGTATTACGCACGTTTTTCCCGAGCAAGAGTGCGTACCGGAGGGCGGCGTCGTGGCTCGACATTTATGAATTTACTTGCGGGCAACCTCACCGATGGAATGCCTCCTCCTGGGGCACCTCGTCGTCACCTCCTGCCAACGCAAGTCGCAACGTGAACGGATTCCCGAGTCCGGGGCGGCTATCGCGGATCTCACTTTGGCGTTTGTATGCGCCGACGGACGACCAGAGAGTGTCGCGCTAAATTCGCTCGACCCCCTTCCTGCGAGTTTGCAAACTCGCGGTATCCCGGCGCAGGATCGTCGTAAGGGGATCCTTCGGGGGCGCGCAACGGTCCCTCGGCGGCGTAACGACTCCTCAAATTTTGTCCTAGGCGACGGACGGGATTTCGTCCCTGCCGGTGCGCCTCCAGTTTGACCCCGGGGTGCTGGCCAACCACCCCGTGGGTCGGTGTTCCGTGGAGGTGGATCGCTGAGGCCGGGTTCACCCGGGCGTCTGAGGCCCCGCTATCGGCGGCTGTCCCACGCGCCGCACGCCTGCCGCGTTGCCCTCTCCGTCCCGCGATCTTTGCCGTTTCCGCGTTCGCCACCCCTCCTCGGTCCTTGGTCCTCCCTGACCTCTCCTCCACTGGTACTCCCTCGGAGATTCACCGTAGTGGGGGTGAGGCGCCGCGCGTATTACAATTACATAAAAATAAAGAAAATAATCAAAATGCGGAAACATCGATTAAATTCGGCCCCTGAAGATCTCGCCGTGGCCTCCCTGGTCCGTCCGTGGGCGCGAAATTACGCGCCTTGTGACGGCGGCGGGGCGCTGCCACGAAGCGGCGAGCCGCAACATCACAATACACACATATATTATATTACATACATTGCATACATTAATCTTCATGTTTAACAGCTATCATTCATTTCACGCCGGCACTTGGCAAGAAGCGTTTCCTGCCATATGGCATAATCACCTTTACTATTCCTAGGTACTGTGAAGTCAACCATGCCTGTGAAGTTTATCGCAAGACGCTTTTAAGTCCTCACCGTTCATGTTACATCTTTTTGGAATTTTCATCGGAACTTTACTCATATACCATTTCGATCTTTCACCGAAAGCTATTATTGTTCGTATTCACAGTTCTTCCCGCAGAAGTGGATTTCCGATCCCCCTTCGCAGAGGATACGTCACCAGATTCCAGCGAGCATCCTCCTTCAATGCGACCGCCCTAAGATTATATACATAAGTTCGGAGATAGAGGTTCGCGACGATGAACACCACCGTCCGATTCCGATGATAATGACTCGCTGCAAAATACATCGACTCTATCGTTGTCGTCATCCATGTCGGACGCCCACATTAATGATCCTGCTTCCATTGTCCCGTTTACAATGCGAAGCAAAAAAAAAATCAAAAGTTTCACGTATATATAATTTTGTCACAATCCTTTTGTAGCAGTTAGATTACCTTACATTATGTTATACTACATAAATACATACGTATATACATTACTAGATTTTTCGCCCGCGCTTCGCTCGGGCTCAAAATCTATTCCCCTCTCTCCAAACTCACCTATTAATTAGGAGCACCAATAGAACCCCATAAAATCACCAATTTTTAACCCCATAGTAGCCATCCTCATAAAATTAGTAATCTTTTGGTACCAATTTCATCAAAATCATTAACCAAAAATTAGAAAAATTTTGGCACCGGTTTCAAGAAAATCGATCCATTAATAACAAAAATTATTTATTAATAACAAATTAAATTTATCCTCCAAAAATTAAAAAAATTTTGGCACTGGTTTCAAGAAAATCGGTCAATTAATACTTATTATTTTTCGAAATTTGAATAATTTCCAAACCGGTTTCCAAAAAATTATCCACAAAAAAGTTCAGCTTGATATCTCAAAGTTTGCGGAAATTGAAGCAATCACGTATCTTTTTTTTAACAGAAATCGTAAATTCCTTTACTATTAGCAATTTTTCTAATTCAATTACATTTTTTAGTTCTTTCTAACCCTATCTATATATATGAGTACCTAACGTCTGTATGTATGTCTTATAATTATTTATTTTTAAACTGTAATAATTGTAAATTAATTGTTTAAAAAAGTTTATTTATTTTTCTCAAATAATCTTCTACATTTTAATTTTTCAAATTAATATTATATTTCATACTTTTATACTTAACATTTTATACTTAAATCCTAAAAAAAAAAAAAACAGTCATATTGCCCATTAAACATTTTTTCGATATTTTCTTCGAAAAGTACAGTGAAAAACGAAAATAAAGACCACCTTTTTTACAATATCTTTTTTTTTCTTAAAGTTACAGGCATTTGGAATTTTCTAAATTTTAAACTGCATTTTTTTTTTAATTTATAACTTAACTATGATAAAGATAGAAATCTAAAAAAATCATAGAAGCTACTTTTATTTAGTATAAAAACACAAAAAATTTTTAGGCTAAATAAAAAATGGTCGAGAATAATCATGGGTTGAGTTGGCATGGAATGCCCCTATATATACACACACATATATATATATATATATATATATATATATATATATATATATATATATGATTTTTATTTTTTTACTTTAAAACTATATTTTTTAAAAATTTGGGAAAATTATATGTTGAAATCAGGGACCCGGACAGAACCGGAACCGAAACCGAAAACCGTTCCATAACCCTTTTTTTAGTTGGACCGAAACCGTAACCGGTACGAAATTTTTTAAAGTTTGTACAACCGGAATCATAACCGAAACCGATATAATTATTTTCGGTTTACGGTTTTTTTCGGTTCTTTTTCGGTTCTTTTTTCGGTTCTTAATCTATATATAATTCATTACTTTGTGGTTGTTTCCTGCACACAGGACGCAAAAACAAAAACGCGCGCAATTGTCGCGCGGCAAGAAGCGACG
Source organism: Temnothorax ravouxi (assembly GCA_030770255.1). Lineage (NCBI taxonomy): Eukaryota > Metazoa > Arthropoda > Insecta > Hymenoptera > Formicidae > Temnothorax > Temnothorax ravouxi. The sequence goes on from JASTWP010003010.1 coordinate 13,552, forward strand.
CGGTCGATAACCGATAAACATCTGGTTCTTACGAAACAATGGCACGCTGATTAGCTGCTGCGTTGCTTCTTGCCGCGCAAGCGTTTCCACGTTCTATGTGCAAAAGTGGCTATCAGCGGTCTAGTATAATTATACGAAGTGTCGATTTGTCGAAGACTATGACAGTGGCTAGAGAGCCTCTAAGGAGAACCTTAAAAAGTTAGTAAAAAATCACTAAAAAAGTAGTGTGATAACATTGATATTATTGATAACCTGTATCATCATCTTCCATATCGCAGTACAGGTATATCTTAATTATCTTATATATCAGTCACATATGTTTTATGCATAAAAATTGAATACGAGAAACTGAAAATACGAGTGTGTAATTGAGACGATTGAGTGTTGCATTATTTTGTATTGTAGGAGATATATGCTTTTTTTATGTAAGAGCTATGTAAGCGTAACATACGTTACGATTTCTTGCAATTCTTTCTGTTTGGCATCGATTAATCGTCTTTATTTTGAGTTTGTTCTACCCAGACGGCACCGATGTCTTGTGGTCCTTGTGGATATCCATATATTCCATATAACGTCCATGGACAATGGACATTTCGGACATGAAATGGACAAATGGATATCCATAGGAATCATAGGATATCGTGTGCTGTCTGGGATACATTTTGATCCGTAAATTAATTTTAATTTAATTTTATATTTATCCAAAATTCCAAAGTGTATTACTGTATTTATATTTATTATAAAATACTTAAATTTTTTTCTATAATGTTTGAGTCGTTCTCCCGGGAAAAAATGGAGGAGATCTGACCATGTCTGATTTGATAAAATGAGATACAACGAGATCTGAAATTCATGTAAAGTCAGATCTGATTGGATACAATTTTATCTCGCCAGATCTGCACGGCCATATTTGATCACATGCAGCCAGATATGCTGAACTATAATCCGATCTCACCAGATCTGACCATTGCTGCCGTTCAATATTGAATCGCAGATCCAATCGGATCTCTTCCGATCTAATCGGACATTATCTGATTGCTTCAGATCTCCTGAAGTACGAGCAGACATTGCGCCTCAGATCTTGCCGGATCTGAGCAGACCTAGCCATACATATCTTGATCTCACCAGATAAGACCAATCTTGGCTTACAAAGTTGTGTTGCTGATCCAATCAGATCTCTTCCGATCTTGCTGGATCTGACCTAGTCAGACATATCTCGATCTCACCAGATAAGACCAATCTTGGCTTACAAAGTTGTGTTGCTGATTCAATCAGATCTCTTCCGATCTTGCCGGATCTGAGCAGACCTAGTCAGACATATCTTGATCTCACCAGATAAGACCAATCTTGGCTTACAAAGTTGTGTTACTGATTCAATCAGATCTCTTCCGATCTTGCCGGATCTGAGCAGACCTAGTCAGGCATATCTTGATCTCACCAGATAAGACCAATCTTGGCTTACAAAGTTGTGTTGCTGATCCAATCAGATCTCTTTCGATCTTGCCGGATCTGAGCAGATCTCGTCAGTATAAAACTTATAAAAATTTCGTTTTTAAATCGTCCATTATTAAGTTTTACACCCAATGTTGGACATTATATCAAATATAATATTAACTCTGTAAAGGGGAAGCTTAAATAATTTTTGGTCAAAAAATCAATTAATTTTTATATTAAAAACAGTTTTCTCAATTTTGAAACATTAACATATATAATAAATATAGTCTCTGCCAATTTGATAATAATTGTTAATTTCGACACCATATTTAGAATTTATTATAAATATTCCATTAAAAAGTACCATGCAAAATTAATTAATAATAGGTAAATATAAAAGATTAATGTGTATATGTATATATAAAACATAAATCTTTTAAATTATTTTGCAAACATATCTTATAATTTAAACTGATAAAATAATATAATCATATATAAACTTATATAGTCATATAAGATTATATATGATCAGAACATAATGTTGCATCTCAAAGTATCCGATAGATGGCATCCAACGGAATCTGATTCCTCGTATTTAAAATTTGATGAACAGTGGTATAAGAACGGTATCAGACACGGCAGTGTCGGGCTAAGTTGCGCCAAGTTATGTAAATCGTGGAACGGCACAACTTTTGTATCGTGGAGTCCACTTTTATAATAAAATGGCATATTTAACCCGTTAACTGTGTATGACGGCTATAGCCGCAAAAAACAAAAGTGGCCAAGAGTGTGTATGACGGCTATAGCCGCAACGTAGAAAAAAACAAAGTAAAACTTTCTGAATTTGCTTGAAACTTGTTACTCGGGGGTTTCTGGGGTCGCTGATTACGAATCCAAAGTCAGATGTACAAAATTCAAAATGGCGGATCCAATATGGCGGATCAAAATTACAAAAGAATGGTCTGATTTTTATGAAATTTGGTACCTTTATGTTTTAAATCTGACATCATATTCGGATTCAGAGACCCAAAAAACATAAGGGTATCAAGTTTCATAATAATCCGATGAACTTTTTTTTCAACACACTTTTGGCCCAAATAGTAAAATTCTCTTACACAGCCAATGGGTTAAAAAATAACATTTGAAAACAACAATTTTCTGCAGTGGATGAACACCGGATCGGATCAGATCTACTCATGTTTGATTGGATCTGAGCAGATATAATAGATTATTCTCGTTACATATCTGACTTTATCCGGCTAAGATCGGATCAGATCTACTCATGTCTGATTGGATCTGATCAGATAGGGCCAATATTTTGATCAAACCAGATCTGAGTGGATCGGATCTGATGAGATCTGATCAAGTCTGTTCAGATCTCTTCCATTTTTTCCCGGGGTACTATTTGTAAAACATCACTAAAGGTAAATTGCATTATTTTTATTTTCTTGTCTATATATTAATTTTATAATATTGATTGTATATTACATATACATATATATATATACATATATATATATATACAATTTATTAATTATATTTATAAAATTTTAATTTCATATGTGTTCGAGAGCGCGAGGTGGCGCGAGGTAGCGCGAGGTGGAAGACGACCACAAGAAAGACACAGCACGTAACAAAAAATAGTTTAATGTTTTTCAATATATACAGTTATGTACGCCGGTTTCCTTTCAGGAAAAAGATGCGCGCGAGAGCGAGCCCAGCGTTCGCTGGACACGACGGCGAAAAGCAAGCGCGCACGAGGAAGCAGTAAAGCGGTGTAACTGCGGAAAAATGCGAAGCGATAAGCAAGCGTACAGCCGAAAAGCGGACAAGCGGTTCCGCGGCGCAGCGGCGGTCTTTTATCGTCTCGGAGACGAGCCTCCCTCCAGGCTAATTAACGGGAGGTGATTGGCCACAGGCGGCCTACGTCACCGTACATACGTCACCGGTTTAAGTGACGAGCTGAAAAGATCGTTACATGTTTTCGACGGCTTTGTTTATAGCATGGATCTTTCCTTTGTGTTAGCACAATACGGACCGGCGAAGCTTGACCTTGTTATTGAAAACAATGTTAGTTGCTCGAATGCTAATTGCGAAAGATCCATGCTATACTGAGTGAAAATCACCGAGGCAGCTCTTAGACGACAATTAACGCGAATAATTCTTGCAGCGTGCATGCAACATGCAGCCGAACGCGTTTTCGTTTTCATGCGAATTGTCGCGATCTCAAACAATATGTTATATAGAAGGGTAATCATGGTACAAATTTGAAGAAACATTTGATGCGCTATCATGAATTCAAAGAAGATTATTTTATTGAAGTTTCTTCAAATAAATGTAAGGATGTCAACGTCAACAATATATTGCAAAAAAATCAGAAAAGAATACAACAGCAAATAAACGAGATAAATACAATAAAATTGAACATAACAAGAAAAGACCTCGAAAATAACTGTGTAGAGTTGGTAACAGTAAATGGAAGACCATTTAGTATTTTGGACGATTCTGGTTTTCAAAATATTAAAAATCCAAGTGCGCGATAGAAAAAAAAAAACAGAAATTCTCTATTTCGTCAGAATCAATATAAAAGAAAGTTTTTGAAGAAGCTGATAGAATATGAAAAGAAATAGCTGAAGATATAAAAAATATTATGATTTTATTGAAAACCGACGCTGTTACTCGATTAGATAGATCATTTTTAGGAATTAATATACAATACATTAAAGATGCAAAAATTATATTAAGAACTTTAGCACTAAAGGAACTAAAAGAGAAACATACAGGTAACAACAATCAACATTATGGTTATGTTTAACATTCATAAATTTATATACCTACATATATTTTTAAATAAAAACGTTACATATTATATGCAGGTGAATATATAAAAGCAGTTATAAAAAATGTATGTTCTTCTTTCAATATATTTTTGGACCAAATATATACTATAACTACTGATAATGGTGCCAATATGTTAAAAGCAGTAAAAATATTAGCTTTAGAAGATTGTGATATTGACATTTTAGAACAAAATCAAAATAAAAACAATGCAAATAACAACATCAACAGTGACATACATTTAGAAGAAAATGAAGAAAAAAATGACGAATATGAAAATGAAACAGATAACTTAAACGTTTTCGAAGATATTGAAACTGAAGATGTAAATTTTAATTTTGATTTTGAAAGCAGTATTTTAACAGGTAAAAAACTTTTAAATTGTATTACTTTAAATTTTAACTATTTAAAATTCTTAAAAACATTTGTATAATTTTTTTGTTTTTTATTATTTATATTATATTTACATCGTTAATAATTTAAAACTTACATATTTTATTCTGATTTTTTTTTACCTTTTAATGTTTTAAGTTTTAATAAAAAGTAAAGGGGTAAATGTTACATCATATGCTACATGATAAAGCAATCATTACGTAATAAATAAATTTTACCTGATTTTCAATGTACTAATTCTTAAAAAAATTTAAAATACATTGAGTATAATATTTCCTCCCCGCCGGGTTCCTACCTTGCCGAAGCTTCGGGGAGGGCGTGCGTGGCTCGCGGGACGCGGGGGGTCGCGGGACCGCTCGGCGGACCCGGCGTTCTCGGGGGCTGCGGGCGGCCGATCTGAGGCGGGTGGGGGGGCTTAAGGGCGCGCACGGGGATCACCCGCTCAGGGGTGTAGCCGGGCGCGCCCGACCAAAAGGAACCCCCCAAGCCAAGGTGTGAGCAACCGTGCTGATGGCTGCGTGGCGCAGGGGGTGCTGCGTCGCAAACGGTGCCTCCCGGATACCGGGCGACCTCCGGGAGGGGGTAGCCAAGCCCCGGGCATTCGCGGCTCTGCCCGGGTGATAACGCGCGACCGCGGTACTCGTGGGACTCAAATGGAAGATGAACATACATAAAAATAAAAATAAAAATACAAAAAAAAATAATAATAATAATGAGTATGAGGAGGTCCTCCAGGGAGTAGCCACCTTAATAGGTAGCGAACGACCTGAGGAAACTAGACCGGACAGCTTGGGGAAGGAGCCGGACAAGGCCCAACCACAAGCTGGTAAAAGCCGGATAAGGTATAGCGGGGCGGCACGTCGTCGATATAAGAAACAGAAGCAGATGGAGGGGAAGAGCAGCGCCGAAAAACCTGCTCCCGAATCAAACACTGCTTCTGTGGCAATGCCAGGGACGGGGGAGCGAGCTTCCACTGGGACGTACAAGCGAACCAGATCGGAACAGAGCACACCCAGTCCCGGGACTGCACAAGTGGGCAAAAGGTCTAAGATCGCTGTAGATCAGAAGACCTTTGCCCAAGTAACATCCGGCCTAGCAAGGGTGGCCATGGTTCCCATGGAATATCCCGAGCGAAAGCTGGACGATAAAGAAGCTGTGCTTTTAAGGGATAAGGTGAAGGAGGCTATCCTTGGCGTTGCAAAGGGTACCAAAGCCCCCACCTTCAGGGGCACAGCAGATAGGGACGGGGCAGTTATTTTTAACTGCACCGATGCAGAAACCGAAGGGTGGCTGCGAAGCCTAACTTCGGTTTTAGAGATAAATGGGGTCCGGCTGCGTGCAGTGCAGCTCGATGAACTGCCTAGGCGTCATCGGGTTGTGGTGCACGTGGAGGACCCTAGAATGCCTGTCAAGGAAGCAATAGAGCTACTTGACAGGCAGAATGAGGGTCTCCAAGCCGCGGACTGGGTGGTCGCGAGGGGCAGCGAAAGTAGGGATGCTACGAGCACCCACTTCGCTGCCCTTATTGGGGAGGGATCGTTGAGTGCTCTTAAAGCGCTCAACCTTAAACCCTTCTGTGGTCTCGGACAGGCGACAGTTAGGTTGCCTGGAGGGGACCGCAGGGGGGAGTCAGGAAGGAAGGAGGATAGGCCGGAGACTGTCTAATCAATGGCGGGCTCCAATATCCCCTTCACTCAAATCAACTTGCATCACAGCAAAAGCGCCTCGGCGGTTCTAGCCAGGTGCGCGGCTGTGATGCACACAAAGCATCTATTCCTCATCCAAGAGCCGTGGCTCGTCAAGGGACACATTAAGGGCCTTGGAGGTTGTGGTAAATTGTTCAAAGCAGACAACGCAGAAAGACCAAGAGCCTGTATTGTAGCGAAAGGTCTGGATGCCTGTCTATTACCACAATTCAGCGACGGCGACCTAGTGGCTGTAAGGCTGAAACTTAAAACACACGATGGAGGGGTCAGGGACCTGATAGTGGGGTCTGTTTACATGCCCTACGATTCGGAGGAACTACCCCCCCAAAGAAACATGATAGAGCTAGTAACTTATGCGAGGGAAAGGGGGCTAGAACTTCTCTTGGGCTGCGATGCAAACTCACACCATTTGGTGTGGGGAAGCTCCGATATAAACCCGAGAGGGGAAAGCCTACTTAACTTCATCATGAACACTAACTTACAAATTTTAAATAGAGGAACAGAACCCACTTTCCTGGACTCTAGAAGACAGGAAGTGATAGACATTACGGTGTGCACGAGGGGTGTGGTGGATCTGGTGGCGGGATGGAGGGTCTCAAATGAACCTTCAGGGTCCGACCACAGACAGATCCGCTTCGACCTTGTGAACTTACAGAAAGAGGAACAGTGGGGGAGAAACCCCAGGAAAACAGACTGGAAGGGCTTTAGAGCCGACTTGGTTAGTCGGCTAAAAAATGCGCCGACCAGATTCCATACAAAGGAGGACCTGGAGATTGCAGCGAGCTTCGTAAGCGATGCCATCAGGGAATCCTTTGAATTGAATTGCCCATTGAAGCCGAGAAATGCCTCGGCCGGTGCCTCATGGTGGAATGAAAAGCTATCGAGGCTCAGGGCCGGGGTAAGAAGGCTTTTCAATAAGGCTAAAAATGTAAATACGTTGGGGGCCTGGGAAAAGCACAAGGCTGCCCAACGAGACTACAAAAAGGCGATAGTTAGCGCCAAAAGAACGGGGTGGAGGAACTACTGCGAGAGGATTGAGAGTGCTCCGGAAGCATCCAGACTCTGCAGGATTCTTTGCAAAGAGAGTGACCCACAGTGGAGCTGTCTCAAGCTCCCCAATGGAGAATTCACAGAAACAACTGAGGAGACTCTGAATCATCTCATGGAGGTTCACTTCCCGGGATTTCAGAAGTCCCCTTCAGCTACGGAGAACCAACGACAACCTAGGGCTGTCTATAAGCCCAAAGCTTGGGCGTTGGCAGCAAAGGTGGTTTATCCACAGGCGGTGGAGTGGGCGGTTCGCTCCTTTGAGCCCTATAAGGCTCCGGGACCGGACGGCATACTCCCTCTGCTTCTACAGGAGGGACTCAAAGAGCTGGTAGGCCCATTGACTAAAATCTTTAGGGCAAGCATAGCTCTAAGACATGTCCCGCAAGCATGGAGAGCCACTAGAGTGGTCTTCATACCTAAGCCTGGCAGAAATGGACACATTAAAGCCAAGGATTATAGACCTATCAGTTTGACCTCTTTTCTGTTGAAGACGCTGGAGAGGCTAATTGATAGGTTTCTCAAGGATGGACCATTAGCGGACCACCCTCTAGCCAGTGCTCAGTACGCCTACAGGGAGGGCAGATCTACGGAAACTGCCCTACACCACCTGATAGGCAGGATAGAGACGCAGCTGGAAGCGAAAGGATACGCTATTGGAACCTTCTTGGACATCGAAGGAGCGTTTGATAGCACCTCGAACAAAGCCATTAAGGAAGCACTGATTGCACACGGGGTCCCGGAACCGCTAGTAGACTGGGTGGAAGATATGCTGGCGGGGAGGAACCTAACAGTCACGCAAAGTAATATTAGTATCACTGGTAAACCGAGTAAGGGGTGCCCGCAGGGTGGGGTTCTGTCCCCTCTGTTGTGGTGCCTCGTAGTCAATGACCTTCTGGTGAAACTACAAAAGAAGGGGTTCCTGACCTGTGGCTATGCGGATGACGTAGCTATAGTGATCACAGGATCCTTCTTAGATACCCTAAGGGACCGCATGAACGATGCCTTAAAGATCGTCCAAAAATGGTGTGAGGCCAAGGAATTGATGGTCAATCCATCAAAAACCAACATAATGGTCTTCACCAGGAAATACAAACCAGAACCCATTGAGCCTCTTAAGCTCTGGGGGAAGGTAATTCCCTTCACAACCTCAGTTAAATACTTGGGACTATATATAGATACCAAACTTAACTGGAAGGTACACCTTGCAGAGAGCAGGAAAAAATTCTACTCATGTATGTGGATGTGTAGAAGAGCCATGGGAAAGTCTTGGGGCATAAAAGCCCCCATAGCACTATGGTTGTACAAAGCAGTACTGTTACCGAGACTACTTTATGCATCTGTGATCTGGTGGCCCAAGACAGAGAAAGTGGAGACAAAGAACCTACTGAAAAGCCTACAAGGGAGCTACCTAAGGGCTGCAGTAGGGGCTATGAGGACTACCCCCACAGAGGCGCTAGAAATTGCACTCTGTGTGCCTCCACTGGACCTGGCCGTGATAAATTCAGCTAGGAACACAGCATACAGACTAAGGTGTCTGGGAGAATGGAGAAACACAGGATTGGGACATACAAGGCTCGACCTGTTCCAGAAACACCCTTTCACTTTAAAACAAGATAGAATTATCAAAAAATACCAGTTGGTAAAACACTTTAAGACACGAATACCAACTAGAGAAGATTGGTCTGACCTGAGGGGAGTCGGGGATCCCAATGTGGACCTATGGTTCACTGATGGGTCAGGCATTAATGATTGCTTCGGGGCAGGATTCTATGGGCCAAAGGAGAACCACAGGGAGAGTATTCCTATGGGAAGCCACTCAACTGTCTTTGCAGCGGAGATACTGGCTATCCTAAAGTGCACGGAATATCTGCTAAATAAAGATACGAAGGGAAAAAAGATAAGCATCTGCTCGGATAGTAGAGCAGCCATACAAGCATTGGCAAAAACAACTACTGAATCAGCATTGGTTTGGGATTGTATGCTAGCATTAGAAAGACTAAGCGGACGTAATAAGGTCACGTTAGTATGGGTGCCTGGGCATCAAGGAATACCTGGGAACGAAACCGCAGACATGCTGGCCAAAAAGGGAGCTAATGAAGCACCAATTGACCAGGAGGAGATGGGAATACCCTTTGCAGTAGGCAAAGAATTCATCAAGGGTCGCCTGAAAAGGGAACACCTGGCTAGATGGGAGAAGCTAGAAACCTGCCGCCAGGCAAAGACTTTGATGAAAGACAGCAGACCAGGTAGGGCTAATGAACTACTGGCACTGAGTAAACAGAAACTGAGAATGGCGTTGGGACTGCTCACTGGTCACTCCGCCTTACTTAGAGCACACCTTTATAATCTCGGGCTTGCGGAGCAAAAGGCATGTCGCCTTTGCGGAGACGAGAAAGAAGACAACGTACATATAATATGCCAATGCCCGGCATTTGTATGTAAGAGATACAAAATCTGGGGGTGTATGTTCTTAACCCCCCAGGATCTAGAAAATGCTAGGGTTACAGATCTGATAAACCTGGTACAGGGTTCAAGACTGTATCTTGAGACCTAGCAAAAAACGAGTGGGGAGGCACAAAGGATCAGCTAGATCTAGTGGCCGACAGGGACCTTAGGGGTACCTCCCACTTCTGTACTACTACTACTACTATAATATTTCGTTCAAGTACTTCAAGTATAATATTTACGTTATGATTAAATAAAAACTTGTCATCTTTTAATAATAATATAATTATATAATAAATAATCAATACTTGACATCAGGTATTAGATGTGCAGCTCATACTCTGCAATTAGCAGTTGATGATGCCTTAAAAAGAACAAAAACTGCATCACAGTTAATTTCAAAATCCAGAAATTTAGCAAAAAAGCTTAGAACACAAACATTTATATATTTAATAAAAAACCAAAGTTTAAAAAAACCTACAATTGATTGTCCAACTCGATGGTGTTCTACAATAGATATGCTTGAAAATTTATTATTACTAAAAGATTATTGTGAAGAACTATCTGTGACAAAATTTCAAAATTTTGTGACATTAAAAGATGCTGAATGGTCAAAAATTGAAGAAATATGTACAGCATTGCAACCATTAAAAATTTGTACTAAAAAGCTTCAAACAGAACAATTAACTCTCAGCAAATTTTTTGGAGTTTGGTTTGAAACAAAAGTAGTAACAGAGGCAGTACATACTCTTTTTGCTACGTTAATTTTAAAACAAATGATACACCGCGAACAAAAGTTAATAAATAATGATATATTATTATCAGCTGTTTTTATGGATCCTAGATACAAGGTGTTATTAGACAAAACACAAATAGAAAGAGCCAAAACTCATTTAAAACATCTTTAGGTCAAAATAATATCATTAAATCGTAATGACAATTCAATGAACGAATCAAACAAAAATTTCAATGGAAGTTCTTCAAACTCAAGTGAAACAGGTTCTACATATGATGAATTTGAAAATCTTTTAAAATTAAAAGAACGACAGCACAATTTCACAAATTCATATTCATCATCCAAAGAATCAGATTTGTATCTTTTACATCGAGTAGAAACTGAACTTGAAAGATATAATATTGAACAAAAAAGACTTAACAGAAAAATCAATGTATTACAATTTTGGGAGAAAAAGAAACAAAATCAACCTGAATTATATAAATTAGCAATGACTGTTCTATCCGTACCTGCTACTCAAGTCAGCGTAGAACGATTATTCTCTGGATTAAAATTTATTTTATCGCCATTACGAACAAACATTAACGAACACATCTTAGAAAACCAATTGCTTATTAGAGCTAACAGAATATTTTGTTCTAAAGAAGAAACGTAAGTAATTTCTTATTTTATATAACTTTATATACATATAATATATCTTGTTATATATATATTGTGACGTTGCAGTTTCGCTGCATCGTGGCAGCGCCTCGCCGCCGTCACAAGGCGCGAGTTTTCGATAATTAATAATTCGCTTCGCGCCCGAGGACGGTCCAAAGAGTCGAGCGAAAGATCTCCAGGAGCATAGTTATAATTGCGTTTCTGTATTTTGATTTTTTTTTGTTATTTTGTATTGATACATGGCGTCTCACCGACCTGAGACTGGAGTTCCTGAGGAGATGCAGCAGATCGTGAAATGCGGAGTCAACCGAGAGAAATCGAACCAAAATATCGATCGACGCGAGCGGATCGCGGCGAGACTCGTGGACCGACGGGCGCCAGGGAGCGCGGAAGGACATGCGCGCGGCGCGCAATACGGCGGTGGACGGACCCGTAGAGACAGAGCCCCGGGACGCCGGGGCGGAATAAACTTCGCCTGCCCTCCTCACCTGCAAAAGGGATTCCGGGGTGGATGGCCACCATTCCCGGACCGAGACGAGAAGCACGGGGACGTTAGCGTCTCGCCCGCTACCGAGAAGGATCCCGGCGAAATCGCCGTGCGCGCGAAGAAACTTTAAGCGCCCTGCGGGAGCCAGGATTGTCGACCCTGCGCAAGGATACGTCGCGAGCTTGCGGGCTCGCCCCTAATTGGTCCGCGCGATAGCGTCGAGCGGCTGCGTACGCCCGGGGTGGGGCGCTCAATCGATTCCGCGATCGAACGAAATTTCGGGAGCACTCCTGGATCGTCCTCGATAGGGTACGCACGCGTTAAGTTGGTCCGTCGCGATATATCTTGCCTTGGCGATTCTGTTGGTCGAGTTGGCTACCAGCCCTTGGGAGGCGAGGAACCCCTTGGGGGAAGCAGACTTCCGGTGAGGTTGCCTCGGATATTTTCGCGCACATGTAAATCCACGACACCGCCCTCCGGGTTGCGCTCTTGCTCGGGAATAGTTCGATATCGGCATTCGCCGCCTGAGAGTGATTTCGTGATTGATAATGACAGCGAGGGGCACCGGAATGGTCTCGTGGCCGCGGGATCATAATCAAAATCGCGAACCTCTGGAGATCGCGGCCGATGCGTCGATGGCGAGTTCCGATATCGGGAATACGCCACTTCTCGCGACCTTCGCGTTCGTCCCGCGTTCCTTATGCGTCGTAGTAATTGCGCTGGAATATTCTTCGCGTTCGGGCGTTAGGATGTTATTCGCGTCGGGCTGTTTGACACATTAATTGCGTTAGGGTAATTGTTTGCATTGACTCGGTAATTACTTTCGCGTGTTACTCGCGTCAGGGTGACTTCTCGTGTTGGATTAATTGCGTTCAAGAATATCATTCGCGTTCGACCATTTTTTGCGTTGAAGTAATTATGTTTAGAGGGTACTCGCGGTAGGACATTATTTGCGTAAGATTACGATTTGCGTTTGGGTACGTCTCACGTTAGTGCGTTAGAGATTAATCTTGTTTAGCTGATTCTTGCGTTCACGTGCGAGCTGCGTGACTGATTGTTGCGTCTCTTGTTACTCGCGGTAATTTCGTACTTTCGCGTTAGTTTAGTATTTTGCGTTGAGACGTGGCTCGCGCTACGATTATTACTTGCGTTAGATTAAGACACTTGCGTTAGACTAAGATAATTTGACATGAAATTTTGTCGGCCTAACTGGCAACAAATTTAATGTATTACAACGACGTTTTGACTCGTGCTTTGAGTCCTTATCAAGTTACGTTATAAGCAATGATAAATTGCGCGTCAAGTTTTAAATCTAACTGTCATCGTTACACTATGTGGTTTGAAACACAACGAACCTCAGAGACATGATCGTGCCATGCAGAGCCCGGAGAGCGACTGGGCTCTGCATGGCACGATCATGTCTCTGAGGTTCGTTGTGTTTCAAACCACATAGTGTAACGATGACAGTTAGATTTAAAACTTGACGCGCAATTTATCATTGCTTATAACGTAACTTGATAAGGACTGCAGAACCCGGAGAGCGACTGGGCTCTGCATGGCACGATCATGTCTCTGAGGTTCGTTGTGTTTCGAACCACATAGTGTAACGATGACAGTTAGATTTAAAACTTGACGCGCAATTTATCATTGCTTATAACGTAACTTGATAAGGACTCAAAGCACGAGTCGAAACGTCGTTGTAATACATTAAATTTGTTGCCAGTTAGGCCGACAAAATTTCATGTTTTATTATTTTATCACTGGCAAAGAATTATTTTATTGAATAAGATAATTTGGTGACAGAATTCCTGTGCGGCTTTGAACGTGGCGTTCACGCGCCCCGAGAGTGACCCGCTACTATTTCGCGATATCTCTCCTCATATTATTTCTCGTTTACTCCGGTTATTTCATTCGGCTGTCTTTTTCCGATATTCTATATTACTTGCGTGTTCAATTGGCTACTGCCTAGCTTCGTTCACTCACTATCTGAAAAATTAATTAATGTCTGAGTTTCATAATTTCGTCTTTCTGTTGTTCATTAACTACACGAATATCAATGTTTGAGTTCTATGGGCGCTGATGCTTATAACTAATCACTTATTCTAACTTAGTCTGCTACTGGGGGTGCGTGTAGGATTGGCCCATAGGTTGTGAATCGCATTTGGAGGTTTAATAAATGTGACGCGTTGATATATCGGGTAAAAGTACACTATATTTCCATTATTTACACCTATTTACATATACGCGTGTGAGAGGGTTTCGTCGACATCTGGCTTGAACTCCACCGCGCTGCTTCGTCTGCACCGCGACGTCGACTTTGGCCCGTTTCGGAGACGTCTGTGTAGCCGTGGTTGACGTGCTACCGATGTTCCTTTCTGGTGGTGCCGCCTCCGTCTGCGTGGACGCGTCGCGGATTCGTTCCTCGGTGCGGGTGACCACCTTGGTCTGATCCGCCTTTTGATCTGCCTTGTGCCTCTTCGCAGGAGGAGAAGAAACGTTGCCGGTCACGACGGTGCTCGGCACGCTGGTCACCCTTGATGTCGTAGAGGAAAGGACGGGCTCCCTTTTCCTCACTGACATCGCCTGCAGGGGCAACGGCTGCGTCCGTCGCCGTCGAGTAGGATCGGCATTTTGCCTGGCGAAAACGCTCCTCGAATAGTCGCGGCGTGTTGGCGATGCTGGAACCCGCGTGGTGGACGTGAGACGTCTGTATTCGGCGGTCGCTCAATGTGTGTCTCGATACGGTGCTGAACCTGCACTCAGGCCGCAGGGAACGGTGCGCAGCGAAGGGTCCCCTGTCGTGACGGGCTACTGTGCGCCGTGGTTGGCTGGCGTCTTGCGCCTCTGCCGGGCGACCGAGCGCCGTGATCGGTTGGCGACTCGCGCCGTGAGTTAGGCGACCGAGCGCCGTGATTGGCTGGCGGCTCGCGCCTCTGCCAGGCGACCGAGCGCCGTGATTGGCCTGGCGACTCGCGCCGCGAGTTAGGCGACCGAGCGCCGTGATTGGATGGCGTCTCGCGCCTCTGCCAGGTGATCGAGCGCCGTGATTGGCTGGCGTCTCGCGCCTCTGTGCTAGGTTGGCAAGCGTCTAGCGCTGTATGCCGAGGCGTCTGCGCGCCGAGTTGGCAAGCGTCTAGCGCTGTATGCCCAGCGACCAAGCGCCGTGGTGGTCGGCAAGCGACTAGCGCTGTGGCCTGGCGACTGGCGCCGAATGTTTCAGCGAGCGCCTTGCGCTGTAGCTGGGCGACTCGCGCCGTGAAGATCGGTGAGCGACTAGCGCTGTGACCGGGCGACTCGCGCCGTATAGCTGTGAGCTTAAGACTCTTAGACCTTAGGCGACTAGCGCCTGAAATTATCTGCCTTCGGTCCCGTAGGGGGTCTCCCTTTATACTAGTTGTTACCGAACTTTAAATTTGAGATAATGCGAGGGCGATGCGACGCCTAGCGGCGTTGCCGCGAACTGCCGGTATAGCAGGCACCGCGCGCGGGCGTGTGCTGCTAGTGGCGTATGCCGCCACAAGTTCCATAATTTCATTCTTCTTTTGTTCATTAACTACGCGATTATCTACAATAAAATTTTGTTCTCCGATTTCATTAACCACGTGAGTGTATGATTTACGTGTCACCCCACCGGATATCGCGCTCCCCTTTTTCCACCCCGCCCTGAGTAGTAGTTCGAGCTGGCCAATTCCTCGCACACCGACTGTTGAAAAAAGAGAGAAGAATTCGCTTGCTTGACTTGATTCCGTAAATACACTCCCCTCACTCCCCCGCGCGGGACGAGCCATGCACGCGACTCCGGAGCGGCCACACGGGCACTCGCGACGGTCTGAACCTATCTGCGATAATTGACGGTGTAACTATGTATTCCTTCGCGTTAGCGACGACCGCTAGAAGACGGTGCGGGTGCGAGGCAGTTGTTGTAAAGATTCCCATGCGATAGCATACGTATTATTGAGACGATTGGAGTTACTCCATATTAATATTGGAGTTCACTAATGTTGATCCAAGTGAGAGATCGACTCTAGAAAGTATCTTTCTGAGGTTTCCAAAACCTCGACAGCACGTATCAATCCAAGTAAGAGATCGGAGATATAAATAACACAGATGATGATCGGCATATCGTATCTATGACAAGGAGGTCACTATAGAAGGACGCCATTACTATATCGAAATGGACTCACCCATTTTTCTCCAAACGAGAGGGAATCCTATGACTGCATTTATTATAGTATTGGATGGTACACAGGAGGCTAATTACATTGCACGAGGTAATATATATATTTCTGAGTTACCATGGATCACCCGACTGAGCTAAATTACGACTGTAATATCATTACAAGTTTTTTAAATATAATCCAACGTATCTTTTAACTAATAACCTCCATGTAGAACTTCCATCAGAAATAGTTTTCAAACTAATTAGTTATAACACGATGTACTGATTAATTATATCTATAATACAATAATTAATTATTAATACATATGCGTGAAATACGATTGAAAATATTCATCACTTGTAACTCTTGGAATACATTAACATGACTATTATATACGTGTGTTTTATTCACAGAGCTAACTTCCGCTTTTGATCGATACATTACTTCTATTTTTGTGTATTTGTTCATGCGAGCGCTTTATATGAAGAACTGAAAAACAGAAAATAATTGGAAATATACGCTGCTTTATTTCCGTAACGCGATAAAACTAAAGAAAAGACATTTCTTTCTTGGTTAATCGTTTAATTCCAAGAAATGTTTATCGTTTAAATTTCTACAAATTAAACGTGTCTCGCAATGCCACGTTTCCATAGACAACGGCTCTCCAGAGATCGTGCCGCAAACAAACGATACATTATACAGAACAGTCCGGAATTGGGTCGTGGACTGTAAATTAAACAAACTGTGTAAATGCACCCGTTATGCGGTAGCAAGCGCATATTTCGCTGCAGATGGCACGGTTCAAAGGCTCATACCATGGCATTGTGCGTGCTATGGTAACAGATTTATTTTACAATGGAAACAGTTTACCACAAAGAAAGATTAAATAAATTATAACCTATTGTTCAACTAACTATCGAAAAGCGCCAATTTTATTGTCGCATCAATTTTACTACAAAGAATCATTTTCATCATACACTAAATGTATTTTAGCAATGTAATGCCGAAATAATGTCAAAATTATAAAAAAATAATTTTAAAAAAATAAATAATAGATAATATATTCAGTTTGTCTTTTTTAGACTAAAATTCATAGTTAATTGTAAAAAAAAAAAATTACGAAAATTAATTTATTATCGACTTTTGATTAAACGACCCACGAATTGAAACACAAAATAATGTAGGAAAAAGAGACACACAATAACTCCTTTTAACTGTCGTCGAGTTTCGCAAATTAGAAGTAGGAAATATTCACCGTTTTCGGAAAACATGCGCAGGTAACTGTGCATAAAAAGTGTGACAAGACAATTCGCAAAAATCCAGGAATTTCTGCGAACATGCAACAATTCTCGGTGTCGTCTGTGAAAAAGAAAAAACAGGTAAAAAAGAAAGAGAATTCGGGGAAGTTCCCCGGGAAGTTCGTGAAAAAATTCCCGGTAGTGTAGCCACTTCGCCAAATAATATGGGATCATCTCGTACCAGGGAATCCATTATTCTTCAATGCAAAAGCTGCCGCATCCCTGGAAATTGTTCAGCACAAGAGCGTTCTTTATCCGCACTTTAGATTCATATGCTTTCGGCTTCCGATAAGCATTGTCACGCATTGCGAAGTGTAAAATTTGCGGAGAGCCCATGCATTGAAACGTTAAAATGTCCTTAAGTTAAGAGAGGATTATCCGCATCGCATTGTTCCACAAGTTCGCGCTTGGCAACGTTATAATTTTACGATAAAATAATATTTATCACAAAACAAATAAAAAAATCTTCAGAAAGCAGATTCTTGTTTTATAATATATATAAACAAAGCAGAATAAAATAAAATAGTATAGTATTGCAAATTTCACAAAATATTATACAAGACTATAAAAGTACATAGAAATGAAGAGAAGAAAATATAGAATATATAAATTTGAATAGAGATAAAGAAATAAATAGATATTTTGAAGTACTAAAACTAACTTGAAATGGTAAAATTGACAGCAAAAATTGCTCTATATACTGCTTCTAATAAAATATAATATCTATATAAAGTTATATATTAACCAAAATAAAAAAATTCAAAAAGTATAAAATATGTAAAAAATAAAATACGAAAAAATCTTCTCTGAATGTTAATGCGCGTTAATATTTACTTGCAATAATAAAATTTATTCCTGTATTAAAAAAACGCGCCTAATTCGTGAAGTTTTTGCATTCGTACAGTCGGTATTTTGGTTTGAATATGAAATTGTTGAACAAATTTTTCATGACATCCTTCTCGCACTAGAGCACTATTGTTCACGGGAGGACGACGAGTTTCCTAGCCCTGGACCGGACATCTCCGGCCAGGATGTCGACGGGACAAGAGCCACAGAAGAAATTAAATTTGCGCCGTCACATACGAGGGCGGCGACACAATGAACCGGATGAAGGAGTTCTATGTTGACCATCAAAAGCTACCGAGCAAAGCGCTCGTGATAAGTCATAACACGTCGCGTACTCAGGAGGCGTCACAAAATAAAAATGGTATGATAATTCTCAAGAGCAGCGACGGAGTCTTTCTCTCTTTGAAACTCAAAAACTCTGGCAGACTCAAAAAGTTGCGAGCTTATTCATGATAATTAAACACGTTATAAACGTATGGCATCGCGATAAACAAATCGTTAGTTATTTTATTCGAATTGAGGAACTTAGATATCAAATGTTTCTTTCGGTTCCCCCTCAAATTGATTTTTTGTCATTTAAAATAGCCCAATCCTCGATTGTTC